>PVJA010047518.1:0-14536 GCA_004027025.1 Myocastor coypus
TCTACCTCTATAAAAAAGAAATAAATGAAGCAAATGCTGTATCTCTTTTGTGACCCCATTTTTTCCTTGAATATCTTTGAGAATGAATACTTTTATTACAGTATTATCTGCTTAAATTGAACACATGTCATGTTCTCTTTGGTACTTCTCCTACATTTCATGATTAAAAGTACATAAAGTACTAAATATAAAGACAGACTTTAAAAAGAAAGGAAACTAAGTGACTTTTTTATAATCTTCACACAAGGAACACTTTTTTAAGCATAACATCAAAGACAGAAGCCACAAAAGCACAGGTTGATATGTTTGGTGACATTTAGAACTGCTATAGTTGGATCTCAAATGTTTCCCAAAGGCCCATGTGTTAGAGGCTTAGTTCACAGCCTGTGGCACTGTTGGGAGAGGTTCAGACCTTCCAGAAGTAGGTCCTAGGGAAAAGCAGTTAGGCCACTGGGGCAGACCCTTGAGACCCTTAAGAGGAGACTGGAAACATGCCGCTGTGCTCTCTCTGTCTCTCTGTCTCTGTCTGTCTCTTACTCTCTCTCTCTCTCTCTCTCTCCCTCCCTCCCTCCCTCCTCCTCCCTTCCTCATTCTTCCCAACCCCAGAGATGACACGTGTTGTCTTGGTGCACCACCTACTCCCACCATGCCCTGCTGCCTCACCACTATCCCAAAGCCATGGGTCCAGGCAATCATGAATTAAAACCCTATAAACTGTGAGCCAAAATAAACTTTCCTCTTTAGCTCAGGTATTTGTTACAGTAACAGAAACCCAGCTAACACATGTCATATTCTCTTGGTATGTTTTATATACTTTATAATTAAAAATTACATAAAGTACTAAATGTCAAGATCAAAACTTTTAAAATTAAAAAAGCCTAGAGGCCCGCCAGAAACTCATTTAACCCAGTAACCAGGCACTGTATGTGAGACCAACTGGGGCCCCCAGACACTTATTTAACCCAGCAACAAAGCCTGGCATGTGAGAGGAACTTCATCCATCAAACAGGCCTAGTGTGGAAAACTGCCACAGAACTCCCTAGAGAGAGACTAGAAACAAGACCCACCCAGCTGATCCAGGAGCAGAACATCTTGCTAGGGTGGCACAACAGGCTCACCTCAAAGAACTGCACCAGGAAAAAGTGGAGCTCAGCAGCCAGATCCATGCCACACCCACCTGGATGAGTTTGAACTTGATAGATACAGATCTGGTGCTAAGGTAAGAACACTACCAAAGCTCTACACCAAAGGTCAGAAATCAGGGCTATACAAAATGACAAAGAGAAGGAGCAAAATGCACTCTCAGGTCCCAAGCCCACCCAGAGCAAGTACAGGAGACAGTAGGATAAAAGAAATTGGAAATCACACACCTGAAATCTCTGAAATAATAGCATCTAAAGTAAAGAAACAACTGCAGAAAGGTATAGAGTAAATCAGATCACAAATAATTTCTAAAGTAAAAAAGGAAATAATAGCTATAATAAAAAGAAGTACTAAGTGCTTCTAAAGACAATAATAAAGAAATAGAGAATAGAACAATGATGGAATCCTTGAATGAGTGATAGGAAAGTAATAGAATGTATGAAGCAGATTCAAAGTGCTATACAGAAACTTAAAACCTCAATCACAAGCTGGCAAAACTGTTTCAATGAAAGTGAAAATAGATTTTCAGACCTTAAAGACACCATTGCCGCTAGTGAAGAGGTAAGAAAAGATCTCTTAATAGCAACTAGGATGCAAGAAAAAATAATTGAACATCTGCAAGATGATGCAAAGATGAGCAATGTATGACTAATAGGCGTCAATGAGAAAGAGGGAGTCTGTACAAATGATATAAAAAGAATATGGACACAAATAATAGCATAAAACTCCCCAAATATGGGAAAACAATTTGACATTCAGTAACTGAAGCATATAGAACTCCAAATAACATCAACCAAATTAAAACCACACCCAGACATATAATAATCAAGATCCCAGAAATTCAGTACAGGAACAGTATACTAAAAGCTGCTAGAAAAAGCAAACAGATCACAATTTAAGGAAAACCCATTAGAATAACAGCAGATTTCTCTGTACAAACCATTAAGTCAAGAAGAGCATGAAGCAAAGTACTTCAAGTCTTGCCAGAAAACAAATTCCAACCCAGACTGCTATACCCTGCAAGACTCTCTTTCAAGTTCAGTGGAGAAGTGAAATACTTCCAGGACAAAGAACAGCTAAAGAATTTCATGATGACAAAGCCAACCCTGAATAGTTTACTGAAAGATATTCTAGAAAGAGATCAAAGTGACCACAGCTCATTAAGGAGAATGGAAAGAACCCACCAAATAGGGCGAACAATTAAACACAGGTGAAAAAGAGGTATACAAAAGCAGTCTTTCAACTATTCTTTTGTATATAGCAGCAGAATATGCCTATCAGTATAATTTATAAATGGAATTCTCCTGTACCCTACGGTTCATGATTCTGTCTGGTTCTACAGAGTAGATATCAAGGAAATAGCAGTAGCTCAGTCTCACAAGTGACACCTGACCACCAGTAAGCATCACGGACACTGTCGTTGTCCACAATATACTAGAACTTTGTGCAATATACCATCCCCAAACTGTTAGAAGTTCTGGAAATATATTTGTCATTCCAGTATTTATGTGATGTTTTATTCTTAGTAATTCTTTACTACCATGGAAACTTTTTCTTAGTTGATACCTTTGTATTTATTAACCTATTCAAATACAGTGCGAATACTCTGAATTGCTTACAGATTCATACATATGATACACAATATTCTGGCCTCTAAGTTGGACTCACAATTTGATTTGAATTTTGGAATATTGTTTTGAAATATTTAATTTAATTTTAATTAATTGATAATTAATTTTCTCAATATTGTTTAATTATACTTTTTGTTTTATGATTCATTCTGCATCTTTGCCTTATGATCTACTTATAAGACATGGTATATTTTCTCCTAGTATTAGAAACTTCAAAAAGAAAAAAATATGTATACGTGTATGTGTGTGTGTGTATACACAAAAGAGTTAGGCTACATATGCAGCTACTTTACCTTAGTTCATTGAGAATAAAAGCTTGTACTAATATTGTTTAGATAAGATATCCGGACTGCATCTTGTCCTCTAAATAACTACTACGAAGACAATAATATGCATGGTATTGATTATTGTAACCATCCTACTAACTTGTTTTGAAACTGTTTCATTGTTTAAAAAAGTTGACAGAAGTATAACTGTAAGAAGAACCATGTTCTATGACAATATGATGGAACAAAGCAGTATGAGAGAATTGAGGCAAACATGAGTTATAAGATTTTTTTTTCTGTCTTTTTGAGACAGGGTCTCACTATGAAGTTCAAGCTTGCTTCCGGCCCAGGCTGGTCTCAAACTCATATCTATCCTCCTGCCTCAGCCTCCCAAGTGCTGGGATTACAGATGTGTGTCATGAATTATAAGATCTTAAGTCACAAATTAATAGAAAGAGAGATTTTGTATTGACTAACAAAGCAAAACCCATCTCTGTGATGCTCTAAGCCTCTCTAGAGTGATGGCTAAAACCTACTATCTGTTGAAAGCAAGAGCTAGAGAAAAGTTACTATTGTATCTTACCATTATTTAGCAAGGAGGGAACGAACTGTAATCATCTGAAGGTGCTTACACTAGAAATGAAAATAGAGGGCCAGGAATATAGCTCAAAGGCACTGCACCTACCTGGCAAGCATGAGATTCTATTCCTGATACTAAAAAAAGAGAAAAGCAAGGGAGAGAAGGAGAGGGGAAGGGAGAAGAGAGGGAGGAGGAATACATTGAGAGAGGGGAAGGAAGAAAGAAAGGAAAGAAACAAACAAAGAAGGAAGGAAACAGAAGTGTGTTCTATCTTTAGTAGACTAACAAGGTACCCCCTGGCTGGCCTAAGTGAGTGTATTGTTGCATTAATGACCCTGTGGGTTCAGAACTCAGAAGGGGCTGATGGTTGCACTTTCTTTCCCCTGTGGCACTGATAAAAGTCATGTGTTGGTGTCCTGTGGATGGTGGCTGATCTGCACAAGCCACGATGGCTTCATTCACATGACTGGTATCTTAGGAGCATGGCTAGAAGTCTTGGCTCAGATGGGATCAGGGACCCAAGGGCACATGGCCTCTTGAACCAGAGGGTCTTGGAGCAGAGGCACTTCTTTACATGGTGGTTCAGCAGACTCCAATAGTATATGTCCAGTGAGCTGGGTGAAGGCTAGGTGTGGCATTTTACTACCCAGTTGGGAGGTCCCTGAGCATCACTTTTGGCCCCACTGTGGGATAAAGCAGTTAAAAATCCCGGGATTTAAGGGGAGGGACACAGACCACACCTCTTAGTGGAATGAACGTGAAAGCATATATTTACTGTGATTTGCAACTGCCATGAGTAATAAGCTATGTGTCTTTTATAGCTACGAAGAGTTGGAATGTACAAATTGACAGCGATATAAGATAGACTTCTCTATAATTTATTGTGTAGAGTTGATTTTAGCATCATGTAAATGTATTATTATATACTTATAGAACATAATTTTTACAAATTCTCTAAACTTTAAAAGTAAAAGGAAGTTGGGTATGATGACACAGGCCTGTAATCCCAGCACTGGGGATGAGGAGGATCGTTGCGAGTTCCAGACCAGCCTGGGCTATTAAGTGAGCTCAAGGCTAGTCTGAACTTCGTAGCAAGACCTTGTCTGAAAAACAAAGTAAAAGGAAAGAAATAAACCTGAATATTCAGGTTTTGCAACCAAGTAGAGAACTATCACAAGGGATGTTTTAAGATCTTTCCTCTTTCTCCTTTTTCTTCCATATTTTTTTTTTTTTTTTTTACAGCACCAAGGATTTAAACCAGCTATACACCAACCGTCTTATTTATTCTTCATTTTGAGATGTTAAGACGCTAAACTGCCCAGACTGGGCCCTAGTTTAGGATTTTTCTGCCTCAGCCTCCCAAAGTGTTGGGATTACCACAGCATGGACCACCGCACCCAGTTTCCAAGAGGCTTCACCAGGCTAAAATATGACTGCATATTTCTAATGCAGTATTCCCTTAGGTCAAACAGAAATGCAGAAAAAAGCATCATACTTTGTTTACAGCCATTGTGTTGTGGTAGTAATGCTTATAGTATTCTGACATTGTGTGTACGCCCTGGACTCAAGCAGATTTTTTTTTTACTCTATTTGTCTGGTATCTTTGAGAACTATGTTCTTGCCTAGAGAAAAGAGATACAAGTAGATGACATAACTGAAGGAAAATCTCAGTAGTTCTGAATTTGAATCAGAAGTGTCAATCTGCCAGGCATGGTGGCACACACCTGCAATCTCAGCACTTCAAAGGCTGAAGCAGTAGGATCATCATGAGTTCAAGACTAGCATGGTCTACAAAGTGAACTCAAAATGAGCCTGAAGTGCATAGCAAGACACTCTCTCAAAAAGAAAAGAAAAAAAAAAAAAAACGGTATCGGGCCAGTGAGATAACTCAGCAGTCTAAAGTGCCTATTTTGGCAAGCTTAGGCAGGCACAGGGGACCTTGGTTCAAAACCTGGCACCACGTGCCATGCCAGCCCTCAGGGTGGGCTGAGCTGACCCCCCCCAAAAAAGTGTCAGTCTGAATTAATGATATAGAAACAATGACTAATACAATATTCTTATGCACTTTTCACACTGAGAGTATAATTTTCTAAATACTGTATGGTGCTGAAAAAACTGAAGGCTGACTTAGGAGAATGACTCCAGTCTGAGCAGGAAATATATGATGTGAGCCTGTAACAGTTTTCCAAATGAGATACCAAATACTGCATCAAAGAACACCGAGGTCATGCCAAAGGACTCAGGATCCAACTTAAAGATGAGATATTTGAGCCTTAATAAGGGTAAATATCAGGCTGGCCAGATAGCTCAGTGGATTAAAGCACCTACTTAGACAGACTCAGGGATTGAGTTTGATCCCCTGCGTGACATGCTGGCCCCACCCCCAGGGTGTGCTGAGAGTTGAATTAAGACTGAGCATGGTGGCATGCACCTGTAATCCCAGCACTTGGGATGCTGAAAATAGGAGCATCACTATAAAGTTGATCTGTGTAGTGAGAGCCTGTACTAAATACATAAAAAAAAAAAATTTAAGAGAAGAGTAAATGTCATGGTCAACTAAAATATGCAAAATATTGTTGAACATGTGACTTATAGTTACTTTTAAAACCTTATTTGACCACCACTGGAAGAACAATTTTATTTAGAAAACTAGCAGAGGGCCCCCAGGAAGCACACACTCAGCCTTTCTTTTACAAACCATACTACCAGTTACCAGGGGAAGTTTGATTGAAGGGAAGTTTCTCCCTGTAGAAATGTTTCAGTAGTAAATGAAGAAATAATGACAAATTAGAATCACCACTGTGCAACCACTAATTTACTTTGGATTTATTTGCAACCACTAATACATTAATGAAAGCAGGCACTGAGCAGTGGCAGCTGCTAACTCCACAAATATATGACAGGACACTCTGCCGGGGTACAGAGATACCCACAACACCACAAGTCACACTTGCCAAGCCAGTAATAAGGCCACCCTTCCACCACGCTTACAACTAGACCCATTTGCACAACCATGGCCCCAGCACCTGACTTGCACAGAGTCCTGCGCTGCAAGACATGCATCATCAGTGTCTGCATTTGCTCCTTTGAGTTCTAAGGTCACATGGAAGAACATGTCCACTGTATAGTCACACCACTGCCTCCACAAATTAAGATACACACACACACACCTGATGCTAACTACTGCTGAATAATTCACAGTGTGCCCACTCCAGACAAAAGCCAAAACACCTACCTAGCCAAAAGCCTATGGCTCATTGACAGAAAGAAGTACTTTTCTTATAAAAGGTATCTGTAAAATCACAGAAAGTGACAGTTGTAACAGACACATAGCCATCAAAATAGGGACACAAGTGGCAAGGAAGTATGGCAAATCTAATTGAACACAAAAATTCCTCAGAAACAGAGCATAACATAAAGGAAATCTATAAAATCTCTGACAATGAACTTATACTAACAATCCTACCAGGCGTGGTGGCACACGCCTGTAATCCCAGCACTTGGGAGGCTGAGGCAGGAGGATTGGTGCAAGTTCGAGACCAGCTGGGGCTACAAAAGTGAGCTTAACACCAGCCTGAACTGCATAGTGAGACCCTGTCTCAAAAAAAAAAAGACAAAATATAGATATATATTTACTAACAATCCTAAGGAAATCCAATGAAATGCAAAAGAGTATAGATGGACACTTCAATAAAATAAGGAAAAAAATTCATTACCCCAAGAAAAATTCAGCAGATAGATATAAGAGCCAGAAAGAAATCTTGGAGCTGAAAAATTCAATCAGTGAAATAGAAAATGCAACTGAAAACCTTCAACAAAAGACAAAACCAAGTAGAAGAAAAAAATAAGAATTTGAGACAAATTTCAACATATTTTTTAAAAAACTCACATTATACTATGTGCCTTATCTAACAGGGATGTAATAAAGCTAGACATCAACACTAGAAACTTCAGAAATTATAAAAATGTATGGGACCTAAGCAACATGCTCCTGAATGACCAGTGTGTCTAGGAAGAAACAAAATTTTAAATTTTTAAAAAAAACTTCCTTCAAACAAATGAAAACAGAAACACAACATATCAAAACCTAGAAAAAGCAGTAAAAAAAGGATAATTTTAACAACACCTACATCAAACAAGTGAAAAATTTCAAATAAATGACACATTGATGTATCCCAGAAAACTAGAAAATCAAGTACACAGAATGAGTAAAAGAAATGAAAAAAATATTAGGCAAAAATAAACAAAATGAAAATTAATAATTTTTTAAATCAATGAAATGGAATTAATTTTTTGAAAAGATGAACAAAATTGACAAAACCTATTCTCAGGCTGGCTGGCCAACAAAAAAGAAACAAATAAATAAAATCAGAAATGAAAAAGGAAACATTGCAACAAATATCATGGAAATATAGAAGGTTGTTAGTCTCTATTATGAACAACTACACAATGAATTGGAAAACCTAGAAGTACATAAATTTCAGGACATATATAACTTGCCAAAATTAAGCCATAAAAACATAGAAGACCTGAACTGAGAAATCATGAGCTACGAGATTTAATCAACTATAAACGACCTCCCCCAAAAGAAAAACCCAGGATCAGATGGTTTCACTGCTGAATTCTACAGAACATTTAAAGAAGTACTGATACCAGCTTGTCTTAGTTACTTTTACTCCTTACTGGGACAAATAACCAACACTCAAAATGAAGGAAGGAAAGGTTTATTTATCTCACTGTTTGTGGAGCTTTCAGTTCAAACTCTGCTGGCTCCAAGGCAAACGACAGCAGTTCATGGGGGCAGAAAACAATAAAGAGCAGAGGAGGAACAACAGCTGTGGCATCCATCAAACCTCTCTCTTCCTTCTATGCTGGTGCTCCACTGTGAAGATCTGAGTTCCTCCCGAAGTGACATGGATGCAGAAATCAACCTCCTCCTAAGGAACTTCTCTAAGGAAGCAGGGCAGGACAACCCACAAAGACTTCCTCAACTCCTTTATATATACTTCTTGTGCTGAGTCACTTTGGAGTGGCCAGTCTGGCCCTAGGGTGGAACCAATCACACCCTAGTGTGGGACCACTCAAATCCCAGGGCAAGCCCTTCCCATCCTGCAGGATGGAGCCCCCCACAGCAAAACCACTGAGGTGATCCAGCTTCCAACATCAAGTTGACACAATATATCAACTACCACACAACTATAAACCTATTTCTCAAAAATTGAAAAGGAGGAAACTTTGCCAGAATTACTGTGATACCAAAATCAGACAAAAATGTAACAAGAACAAAAAAAGAAAACAAGAGATCAATAGCTTTGATGATCATGGACATAAACGTTCTCAACATAGTAATAGCAAACTGAACCCAACAACAACCAAGAAGATTATCCATCATAATCAAGTGAAACTTATCCAATGGTTGAAAGGAAGATTTAAGATCCAAATCAAGGGGCCCAACAGGATGGCTCAGTGGTCTAAAGCGCCTGCTTAGGAAAGCTTAGGCGGCTGGTTCGATCCCCAACACCACATGCTGTGCCAGCCCTGCCCTCGGGGCAGGCTGAGCCGGCCATAAAAATAAATTAATAAACAAACAAAAGTTCTGAAACAAGAAAATTAAAATTTTTTTTAAAAAGATCCAAATCAATATATGTAATGCATAATGCATCACATCAACAGAATAAAAAGCAAAAGCCATATAAGCATCTCAAGAGATGCAGAAAAAGCATTTGATAAAATTCAATATCTCTTTATGATAAAGCCCCTCAACAATTATACATACAAAAAACATACTTCAACATAACAAAGGCCACATATGACAAGCCCCACATTGAAAAATATTTCCTCTCTAAGAGCTGGAACATGAAAACAATGTCTGCTTTTAGCCCTCCTACTTAGTATAGTCCCAGAAATCTTACCAGAAAAATTAGGTAAAAGAAAGATATCAAATTAAAAAGGAGGAATTATCAAATTATCCGTGCTTTCAGATTGATGCGATTTTACATGTGTAAAGCACTAAAGATTCCACAAAAAAAAAAAAAAAAAAAAAAACTGTTGGAACTGGTAAACAAATTTGGTAAAGTCGAGCTGGGAATGGAGCTCAGAGATTCAGCACCTAACTGGCAAGTTAAGGCCTTGAGTTTGAGTACTGGTACCAAAAAAAAAAAGAAGAGGGGAAAGAAAAGTAAAGTAGCAGGATACAAAATTAATATACATAAAATAGTAGCATTTACATACACCAATAATTAACTGGCTTGAAGAACAAATAAAGCAATTCTGGGCACAACACACATATATACAAGAGTTAATTTAATTAAGAAAGCAAAAGTTCTCCACAGTGAAAATTATGAAACATTACTGAAAGGAAATATAGCGAACTTGCCCGAAACATACCCCATGTTCACTGATCTGAAGAACTGATACTGTTAAAATGTCCATACCTTCTTTAAACATTCTATAGAACTCAGCAGTGAACCCACCTGGTCCTGGATTCTTCTTCTTGGGGAGACCTTTTATAGTTGATTCAATCTCATAGTTCATGATTAGTCAGTTCAGGTTTTCTGTGTCTTCACAGTTTAATTTTGGCAAAGTGGTCCATAGATGCAATTTAATCACCATCAAACTGTTACTGAAATTATTTATAGAAATAGAAAAAGAACCACAAAATTCATGTTGAAGCACAAAAGATCCAGAGTAGCCAAAGCAATCTTTAGGAAAAAGAAAAAAATCTGTAGGCTTACAATACCTGAATTCAAGGAAATCAAACCAATATGATGCTGGCCTAGAGATAGATACATAGGTTAACAGAATAAAACAGAAAATCTACAAATGAATCCATCCATTGATAGCCAACTAATCTTTAACAAAGAAGTCAAAAACACATATAAGAAAGGACAATTTTTTCAATAAATGAAAATGGGTGTAGCTGGGCATGGTGGTACATGCCTGTAATCCCAGCACTTGGGAGGCTGAGGCAGGGGGATCAGTGCAAGTTCAAGACCAGCCTGGGTAACAAAAGCAAGCTCAAGGTCAGCCTGAACTGCATAGCAAGACCCTGTCTCAACAAGACAAAAAAGGAAAGAAAGAAAGAAAGAAAGAAAGAAAGAAAGAAAATGATGAAGAGAAGAATGATACCTGCCTCTCACCTTACACAATAATCAACTCAAAATGGATCAAGAAAAAGAACTTTCTGAGATTTGGTGTCCAGATGCTAGACCATAGCAATATAAGGAAGAGAAGAAGGATGGAAGTAATTCCCCACGACTGGTGACCCTAGAGTCCTCCACAGAGAAATGCACCAGTGGAATGGAGCAGTGGAGGCAAATAAAACAAGCTCAAAGCTCTTACCAGGAAGTAAATTAGAAAGATCAAGGCAGAAATTAATTTAATGGAGGCTAAGTGTCATAGTAATATAATACAGGACACATTTTATAAGATTAGTTTATAAGGAATCACCCAAAAATCATACACATTAGCCAGGCATGGTGGCGCATGCCTGTAGTCCCAGCACTTGGGAGGCTGAGGCAGGAGGATCAGTGTGAGTTCAAGACCAGTCTGGGCTACAAAAGTGCGCTCAAGGCCAGCCTGAACTGCATAGTGAGACTCTGTCTCAAAAAGACAAAAAAAAAAGAGAATCATACACAACAAGTACAAGAAATTATCCACACACTAAATGCGAAAGAATCCAGCTGAAGGCCTAGATCCTACTTCATGGAAAGTCTATGCCAGCAGGATGAAGGATCTGTGCTAGCAGGCTGAGGGATCTGAACTGGAGCTTGGAAGCAATCAATACTCAAGGTAAGTACCAGACCCCCTCCAATGTAACAGTGAGGTCCAGAGCTCCTCAAGTAATGAGGAAAGCTGAGTTCCCATCAAGAAAGCGAATGCAACAAGTTTCTCCATGAGGCTGAGCAGTGCACCATCTTACCCTCCAGACCCAGGAAGTAATGCTCGAGATGAAGATCAGAGCTCTTCCTAAGTTCACTGGAAAAGCCAGCATGACAAGGCCCGCTAGCAAAACAGCCCAAGAGACTTAGCAGCTACCAACAGCTCCAACAGCTTCTCTAAACAGCATCCCTAACAGCATTTTAGCAGCTTATCCTGTTCTGCCTTTTATGCTGCTGACAGCAACTGTCAGGCAGGCCTCCCACACAGCATCACAATGGTTAAATTCAGCTGGGTATAATAAATTGACCATTAGTTACAAATCTACTACACTAAGAAAGCAATACAACCAATGAATCAAAGACTTGGTTCTTTTTTTTTTTTTCTTTGAAAGATTAAATAAAATTGACCAGCCCTTAGCCAACCTTATAAAAAAAAAAAAGAAAAAGAAAAAGAAAGAAAGAAAAGGAAAAGGAAAAGGATTCTAATCCATGCCATTGGAAATGAAAAGGATCAATCACAACAGATTCTGCAGAACTAAAAAAAAAAATCAACACCTGCCCCAAAGAACCTATATTTTAGTAAGATAAAAAATAACTGAAGAGGGGCCCAGCAAGATGGCTCAATGGTCTAAAGCGCCTGCTTGGGAAAGCTTGGGCGGCTTCAGGGACCGCGGTTCGGTCCCTGGCACCACACGCTGCGCCAGCCCTGCCCTCAGGGCAGGCTGAGCCGGCCATAAAAATAAATAAATAAACAAAAGTTCTAAAACAAGAAAAAAATAAATAAAATAAATTATTTAAGAAAATAATTGAAGAAATGGACAAATTTCTAGACATATGAATTACCAAGGGCTGGGGAGGTAGCTCAGTAGAATAAGTTCTTGTCTGGCAAGCACAAGGTTTTGAGTTCAATCCCTGATATCACCAAAAAAAAAAAAAAAAAAAAAAAAATGAACTACCAAAGCTGAATCAAAAAGTTATGGGGCCAGGGAGATAGCTCAGGGACACAAGTGCCTGCCTGGCAAGTACAAGGTTCTGAGTTTGATCCCTGGTTCCACAAAAAAAGGAATAATAATTTATAAAAATTTTAAATAAACCAGTATCAGTCAATGAATTTGAAAATGTAATTAAAATCTTATGAGCAAAGAAAACCCAAAGCTTTAAGGGATTCACTGCTAAATTCTACTAGAAATTTAGAGGAGATCTAAAAACATTATTTCTCAAACTCTTTAATTAAATGAAAAGGGAAGCTTATTTCCAAATTCATTGTTGGAAGCAAACATTAACCTGATTCAGAAACCAAACAAGAAGGGATTGGGGAGATGACTCAGCTACATAAGCACCTGCCTGGCAAGCACAAGGTCCTGAGTTTGATCCCCCTCCAAAAAAAAAAAAAAAAAGATAACAATAGATCAATCTCCTTTGAACATAGATGCAAAAATCCTAATTAAGCTACTGCCAAATAGAACAAATCATTAAGAAGATTATACACTGTGGCCAAGTAGGATTCATCCCAGGGATGCAAGGATGGTTCAACCTATGCAAATGAATAAATGTAATACACCATATCAACATAGCCAAGGACAAAACCAATATGATTGTGTCAACAGATTCAGAAACAAATATTTGATGAAGCCTAACACCCATTCATGATAAGAACCCTTCAGGAAACAGGGCTGTAGGGTAAAAAGAACCTTTCTCCACTGTTGGTGGACCGTAGACCGGTGCAACCACTGTGGAAATCAGTGTGGAGAGTCCTCAAAAAATTAGAAGCCAGTGAGATAACTCACTGGACTAAGCAGCTGCTTAGACAAGCACAGGCACCAGGTTTTGATCCTGCTGGCCCTGCCCCCAGGTGCACTGAGCTGGCCATAGAGATTAGGCATGGTGGTGCACGCCTATAATCCCAGCGGTGGGGCAGGTGATAATAGGAGGATCACTATGAGTCAGAGCTGCATAGTGAGACCTTGCACCAAATACATTTTAAAAAACTAGGACTTGAGATCTTATCTGACTCAGCTATTTCCCTTCTTGGAATCTTCCCAAAGGAATTAAAAGTGTCATACCACAGCAATACATGCACGCCCATGTTTATAGCACCACAGTATGTAATAACTAAATCTTGGGAATGCCCCAAGTGTCCATCAACCAATGAATGGATAAAGACATGTTTTTCATGTATAATGGAGTACTAGTCTGCCACAAAGAAAGATAAACTTGAGACACTTCTGGGTAAATGGGTACATTCTGATACCATACTATTAAGTGAAATAAATTGGGCACACATCTGTAAATATCACGTGGTTTCACTGGTGTGATAAAGTGAAAGTGTAAATAAGGACCAAAATGTATAATAGATACTGTGAAATGGGAAGAAAATGTTCAAATGAGAAAGGGCATGGGGGTGAGAGGGCTCAAAAGAGAAAGAAAAAGGACAAGAGGGAGTCAGTGACATAGTTCAGCAGACTAAGCACTGGCGTAGGCAAGCGTAGGGACTGCCCTGATCCCTGGCACCACATGCTGCACCAGCTCCACCCCTGGGTGCACTAAGGAGGCAATAGCATCCACAGGTGGTGGTGCACACCTGCAATCCCAGCACTGGGAAGGCTGAAAACAGGTAGATTAATATGAGTCCAAGCTGAGTAGTGAGACCCTGTGCCAAATACATTCTTTAAAAAAAAAGACAAGAAAAAAAATAATATAAAGGAAAAAATTAAAAATTTATTTTGTAAATAAAGAGGGATTGAAGGGGGCTGGGAGATAGCTCAATAGAATAGGTACTTGCCTGGCAAGCACAAGAGCCTGAGTTCAATCCCTGGTCCTGCAAAGAAAAAAAAATTGGGCCCGGTGGGATGGCTCAGTGGTCTAAAGCCCCTGCTTGGGAAAGTTTGGGCGGCTTCAGGGACCGCGGTTCAATCCCCGGCACCACATGCTGTGCCAGCCCTGCCCTCGGGGTGGGCTGAGCCGGCCACAAAAATGAGTGAATAAACAAACAAAGGTTCTGAAACAAGAAAAATAAAATAAAAAGTTTAAAAAAAA
>PVJA010047519.1:0-14638 GCA_004027025.1 Myocastor coypus
TAAACTTCCTCTCACTGCTTAAATTCTATTTAACATGTGTAGAGTTTTAGTTGATGTTTTTTCAGACTTTATTCCTAGGCTTCTTCAGCTTAATTGGCTGAAAAGAAAAAAGTTGTATATAAGCAAAAACTGAAAAGAGCTGCAGTGTCCAAGTGTCTGAGGGTTAAAAAACATTAGAGATCTAGACTTTATCAGATCCATAAACAAAAACAATTTTAAAAGCAGCCACAATATAAAATAGCAGCTCCCAGTAATTTCTGCCAAGTGTTACCTGCTTCAGAAGCTGACTTAGTTCCGTTTGCCTCATTCTTCCAAGCCTTACTGAAATTCTCCACAAGATCGGGAACCTCGTCATCATCCTCCTGTCCAGGGGCGAGCGGCGCTTTTCCATCCACAGATCGTTTGGGCAGCTTTTCCGCCAGTCTCCTTAAGCTGGTCGCACCGAACTGGTTCAAGATGCTGGGTAGCCTTTCTGTCAGTTGTTTCTGTCAGCATGGCCTGTCACAGTGAAAGTGTTTGCTGTCGGAGATGCCTGATGTTTTGGGCTGCTGAAGTGGAGAACTGTTCCCCGGCTTTTAAACATATTCACCTCCTCAATACCAGAGGCATTGTTCACCCCTGACTTCTTTAATGAGAACTGAAGTTTTTTTTGTTGTCTGTGGTGTCTGTTCTGTGAACCGCTTTCTTCTTTGTGCAAGCAGTTCCTTTCCCCCCAATGTGAGAATTTTTCCTGGTTCGTCATAGTTTGTTTAATCTTGTCGGAGGGGATATGGGGCTGTGTAAGGGACTAGGGCTGGTGCTCAGGGGGTTGCGGGTAGACCAGCTTACATTAGAGGCCTTCAGTTGATTTTTTAATCTTTAAAGTGTATTTAGTATAGAGCCTATAAGGTCTTCCTACACAGATCAGACTTGCGATCCTCCTGTTTTTAGCCTCCCAAGCACTGGGATTACAGGCGCAGGCCACCACGACCAATCCCAATCACCGCTTTAGCAAACCTGGGTGTGGGGCTGTCAGGGCATGCTGGGGATCGAACCCTGGCCCTGCACCTGCCTGAGCAGCCACTTCAGTCAGCTGAGCTATCTGGCCAGCCCTATGATTTTTAAAATTACTTTGAAAGGAGAGTACAAAATAGTTTAAAAAAACGTTAGAAATGATACAGAATTTTACTAAACAAAATAATAGGCATTCAACAATGGTTGGTATATGTTATATTCAAATTAGTTTTTTAGATTACCAGATATAAACGTGCAAAGCTGGTTAAAAAGTTATAAGAAATCAAAGAGAAGAAAGATTATTAAGCATTAATGGTTCATTTCAATAGATGAGTGGAAATCAGCGGCAGCTATCCAAGCCATCCTGTGCACATACACAAGTGTATCTTTTCCCTTCTTTCCTTTGTCCGATTCGCATCCCAGGTTTTGCTTCCCTTTGAACAGATTCTTGAAGTACGTGGATTTCTGAGCTACTAAATGTTGATGTGTATATTTCTCTGCAACTTCAATTTACATAGATCCTGGAGTCACAGAGTTTTATTGGTTTCACTAATTATATTTCAGTTTACTAATTAGAGAACAGCGAAGGTTCAGAATGCTCATATTGAGTTTTGCTTTCCAGGGATAATTAGGAAAGTTAAAGTCAAACAGATATATGACAGGCAGAGAGAGAGAGAGAGAGACAGAGAGACAGAGAGACAGACACAGAGACAGAGAGAGAGAGAGACACAGAGAGACAGAGAGACAGAGAGACAGACAGACAGACAGACAATATGTAAATTTTATGCTAGAATTTACAGGCTCTTGGAGGAACCTGACTCTGGTTTCCTTCGTATTGTTGTCTTCAGCTCTGTTGCATTTATTTTTGCTCTAACCTTTACAATTTCTGGCCTTCTTTGGGCTCTGAGCTTGGCCTGCCCTTGTTTTACTACGTGTTAGATGTAGAGCCCAGGATTTTATATTTTGGCTCAGTCTGTTTTCCCGAGGCGAGCATGCATCGCTGTATTTTTCACTCTTAAGACCGCTGTCATTGCATTCCACAACTTCTGACACATTGTATATGCATCTTCATTCACTTGCGAAAATTGTTGTGTTTGTTCTTTAACTTCATCTATCCCTTGTTGATTCGGAAGGGAATTCCTTAGCTTCCATGTGCTTGTGGAATTTCTGCTGTGGTCTGACGATAATTTCCAGTTTCATGGCACTGTGGGCAGATGATATGCATAGGAGAATTTAGTTCCCTCACATTTACTTAGCCACGTTCTGTGTGCTAGAACATGGTCTCTTTTGGACAATGTATCATATTTTTCTATAAAAATATACATTCTGACATTGTTAGGTGGAACAGTCTGAAAAGCTCAGCTAAGTCCTTCTCTTCATAAGTTCGGTTTAGTTTTGCGCTGTCTTTGCCCATTTCTTCGGATGCTTGATCCATCCCTTCATGCCAGTGGGCCGTGAACATCCGCCAGTGTAATATGCCATGGCTCGTTAGATTTTCCATGTCTGTTAAAATTTGTCCTGTATAGTTGGGTGTCTCAACACTGACAGAATATATATTTATAATTGTTATCTCTTCCTCCTGCAGTTTTCCCCTAACAAGTATGTAGTGGCCCTCTTTATCTGTTTTAATCACACATGGCTAGAAGTTGAGATTGTCAACAACCAGAGTAACTACCCCTGCATTTATCTGGGGTCCTGGACATGGAGTATTATTTCTCACATTTTGGCATTCAGTCTATTAATTTTTTAATGTAAGAGAGATTTTTGTATGCAGCATCTTGTTGAATTTTGTCTCTTCATCCACTCTGCAATCTGCTCCTTTTCATTGAAGAATTGAGGCCATTTAAATGGACAGTGATAACTGATATGGATTGGCTTCCTTTAGTCACATTGTTTTCCTACTGTAGTACCCCTACGTTTCCTCTTCACCTAAACACCTATCTAGCTTGGGGGTTCACTTCTGTTGTTTCTGAAATTCTGCTCATTTTCTCTCTTTCTAAAATATCTGTCAGTCCACTTTGCAGATTTGGTTTGGTTGTCATGAATTTCTTTAGTTGTTCTTTGTCATGGAAGTAACTTATCTCACCATTAAATTTGATAGAGAGTTTTGCAGGCTATACCAGTCAGAGTTGAAAGTTGTTTTCTTTTCAGGACCTCAAATATTTTACTCCAAGCTCCTCTTGATTTGAAGGTCTGGGTTGAGAAATCTGCCATAACTTGGACGGGCTTTCCATTGTAGGTGATCTGTGTCTTCTTTCTAACAGCTTACCATATTCTGTACTTTTGCTCAGTTTCTAGAAACTTCGTTAGTATGTGTCTTGGTGGATATTTATTTTGATCATGCCTAACTGGAGTTCTATGTGCCTCGCTTAACTGTATATCAGCTTGTCCTCTCGTGCTAGGGAAATTTTCTGCTACTACTTCTGAAAACACTCTTTTAATATCTTTTCTATTGTCTCCAGATCTTATTGATACTATTGGTCTTATAGTATTTTTCTTTGCATCATCTTGCAGCTGTTGTTATTTCCTGGCTTCTTGTTATTTTTAACAGGTGTTTCCCTTGGTATTCACTAGGTGCAATGCTATCTTCAAGGTCTGAAACTCTATCTTCTGTTTCATTCAAGTGGTTTTACCACTTGAATGGAGTTCTTCATATTTAGATATCAGTTGGAATCTGTTTCTAGCTTTTTCCTGTATTGTTAGTTCAGTGTTTACATTATTTTCCTATTTTCTGCTACTTTTTAGAAGCCATTTCTTCCTTAGTTACATCAAGAAATTCTTTCATGAGTGCAGTCACCCAGGTTTTACCTGAGATTATTTCTGATCTGATTTTTCCAGAGCTTAAGGGAGTTGTTGACCTCAGTGGCCAGCATCTCAGGAATTTCAGGTGTGTCCCCTCCAAGTTCTTCTGAGTCCTTCACTCCCAGACTTGCTCTACGTGGGCTAGAGGTCTGAGGTTGCCTTTGATTCCCTCCTTTTCTCATTTTTAAACCCTGAGTGCTCTCCCTGACTCTGCAGCAGTCATAGCTGGGGTGGGTGCTGACTCTCAGCACAGTAGAATGACAGGACAGGCTCACCAAAGACCCCGCTCTGTGGACTTCAACATGACTCCCACCTCATTAAGGGGAGCGGCACAAGCTGCAGTTGAAGAAGGATCCTACGATGACGAGTTCAGGGCAAAGTTCTGCCAGGCTCTCTCAGGGGTGGGTCAGTGCCGTGTAGTGCTCCCCATGGTTCCTGCAGGTCCCCCTTGTAATCAGATCTCTCTGGTGTTCTTCAGGGTGAGACCAGAGGCCAAATGTGGAGGACTAGCTGAGCAGCAATCCTTGAAAGAAGAGCAGTCGTCTCCATTTTGACTGAGTCTGACGCTATGTCCATGTATTGATATGAACAGTGCTGACTGAGATTTTTCCTTAGCCCATCATTTGGCTTTAAGCAGTGCATACTGGTCTAGCTGAGGTGCTCATGGTATGCTCTGAAGATGGCACTCGTGTTTTCTCAGTGACTCATGCCTGCTTCCCTTTAATATGAGCTGGATGCAGACAGGACAAAGAGCCAGTGCTCCACACTCTCAGCTGGGACGGAACCTAAAGATACAGGCTATGAATCTTCTGGGGCTTGAAGGATTATACTCCTGAACTGAAGCACCGGACCCCAAAACATGAGTCATATCTCAATAGTAAAATGCAAGATTTTTTTCTGTTTATCCTTCTGCCTGCTTTTGACAGAGGCAAATGCAGGTTTCCTATTCTGTAGAAAACAGGACTCACCTACTTCTGGCAATTCTGTCATTCATCCTCAAGCCACTCTGCCTTCATGACTGAATAAAATCTGGGTCCGTCCCTGGCTCAAGGCCTTTGCTCCAGATAGCTATCACCATGGCTGGACTTAGACCCCTTGCTTTCTGACTGGGTGAGTGGGCCTAAGGAGCTCTGTGTCTGCTGTGTTCCATGAATGACTCAACGCCTGGTATCGCAGAGCATTAATTAAGCCTCAGTTTATCTGATAACAGAACAGAATGCAGCCAAGCTTTCATCTTTCCCAATGACTTTCCAATGCTTGCATTGTTCATAAATAGAGCAGTACTGGATGTGAGCTACACTTTCACAAAAATCATTTGTGAGGTACTTTGCCCCAGCTTCACATGGTTCAGTGTATATTTCCTACATGCTTGTCTCCTGAGAAAGCTGGGGCTCACTAGAAATGATTAAATCTATTCCTTTGTAAGAGCTTCACCGGTAGCAATATTAAATTCTAGCAGTTTAGCTGTCCTGAAGCTACCCTGGCTGACTCTGAAGTCAGACTGCCCTAGTTTCATGCTTTAAAACAGTAAGTCTATTTTAGATGTTGACACACAGAGCTGATCTCTACTTTTCCCTTGAATATACTTGTAACATGTCAGTGTTCTTTAGTGTGGTAGAACTCATGCATGACCTGGGAGCTTTCATAGAACCTACATCATTTACACTGAAAATTGTGGAGCAAAAGAAGCACGGACGTTATGTAATGTCATGAAGATACCATCCATGAGGTTAACGCTTTGACCATTCTTGACTTTCTCATGGAAAAATATCAGGGTTTTTATCATAATTTATGTACAGTATTTCAAAATTCAGAAACAGACTGAACAGTAAACTGTATTCACACACAATTTAATTAATCTATAATTGAATATCACATAAACAAATACATAACTATAGAAATATGTTTTTAAGAGTCAAAACGAAAAATATATTTTACTGTATTTTTATTTTTGTATTTTAATTAAACATAATTTTATAATGAATAAAAATCAATATCATACATAATATGTATATCATATACATTATCTATTGTACATATATATATTGTATATATATAATATTATATATATTCTCATGTACAAGCATTGTAATATATAAAGTAAAGACACTTGAAAAAAGTAGAATAAGGCTTGAGAGACATGAAAATTGGGGTATGGCATGATATAATGTGTTTTCAACTTTTTTTTATTTTGAGAAAAGCAAGATACATATACACTATAAGAAATAACACAGAGGTCCTTTAAGACCTTTATCCTATGTCATACAACAAAATGTGCAGCTGTGCTACAGTATAGCAGCAAGGATACTAACATTTACAACACCTACAAACTTAACTCATATTTCATTCATCCATTTGCATTTGTATGTGTTCCTTACATTCTACTCCATTTTAACACGTATTGAACATAGTTTTTTTAAATTATAAATTGATAAAGTTTAGGTGTACGTGTTTGTGGAATAAAACTTTATGCTGCAATTAACGAACACAATATGTAAACATAAAATTAACTTGACATATATCACCTCAAATGCACAGGGAAAACACTTGAAATGATAAAATCCAAAGCACTGCATTTTAGTGACTCTAAAATATACAATTATGCATCATATTTGACATTTTTTTTGAGACAGTGTCTCGCTATGCAATTCAGGCTGGCCTTGAGCTCACTTTTGTAGCCCAGTCTGGTCTTGAACTCTCACCGATCCTCCTGCCTCAGCCTCCCAAATGCTGGGACTAAAGGTGTTTGCCACCACGCCTGGCTTGTTTGACATGCTATATATTTTATCACAAAAGAATTTTATTCCTTCCATCTAACTGAGGCCGTGTATACTTTATGTTTTACTGTCATGTATGAATTAATGCCAAGTATGCTGATGAATCCAGCCTCTCTGTATCCCTCTTGACAGCTTCCTTTCCAAGCCATTGTAACGATTCGATATGCAGGCTAACTACATTTTCTTTTTCAGTTTTGACATAGTAGGTGAGTCATAGGATCAATTTCATTCAACCTCATGTCAGATTTCATTGTTTTTATGGTGGAAAATATTCCACTGTTTATACAAACCACATTTCCTTTATTGACTCACCTACTGACAGACACAGAGGTTGATATTCTAGGGTGAACAGTGGCACAATAAACGTGGAAGTGCAAAAGTATTAAGACCTGAAACCACAAAATACCACGAGGAAATGTAGGAATCATATTAAAACATTTGTATAAGCATAGTTATTTGACATGACCATAAAAACCTGAATAGAAAGCAAAAATACATAAATACTAGTCCATCAAAATAAAAAAAATATGTTATGCACAGCAAATTTAAAACATCATCAGTGAAGAGATAACCCCTACGAGGGGACAAAATATTTATCAGCAATTGATCTGTCAAACAATTTTATAAAGAACACAATAAACTTAAGATGAAGAAGAAGAAAAAGAAAAAGGACTGAAAGAAGACAACAAGTACCATCATCACCATCGCCACCACTAATACCACCACCATCAGAATTTGAAAAGGAATAAATGATCCAAATGGACATTTCTTTAAAGGAGAAAGACAAATGGCCAATAAATAGACAAAACTGCTCTCTATCACTCAGCCAATGAAATTTAAAATCTAATTAAATACACCAGCAATGAAAACCCCAGGCCTTCATGGAGTCAATGTTGAATTGTACAAGAAACCCAGAGAAGAACTAATGTGACCACTGCTGAAATTCTTAAGTGAAATTGAAATGTGAGTGGTAGCTCCAAAATCATTCCTGGATACAGACATTACTGATTTGAAAACCAGAGAAGGACCTAATCAGAAAGGAAAATGACAGGACAATATCCCTATTGAACATAGACGCAAAAATCATCAGTAACGTGATGAACAATTACAGCAAATCATTAAGATTATGCACAATGACCAAACAGGATACACTCTAGGGCTGTAACATAGGTCACAATATTCAAGTTAATAAATGTAATATATCATATCCACAGGGCCAAAGACAAAAGTGTCCTTACCATCTCAATGCATGTAGAAAAATCATTTGACAAAGTCCAACACCCATTCATGATAAAATCCTTGGGAAAGTCAGAATAGATGGTCTTTACCTCAATTTGATAAAAGCTATCTCTGTAAAACCAACAGCCACCATCATACAAGATAGACAAAAATAGAAAGCTTTCACTCGAAAATCAGGAGCCAAACAACAATGTCCATTAGCCATACTTCTATTCAGTATGATTCTGGAAACAGTAGCCAGTGCAATTAGAGAAGAGAGAGAAATGAAAAAGAATATGGAGAGGGAAAGAAGTTACCTTATCTTTATTTACAAATGACTTGCTACTCTACATAGCAGATTCCCAAGCCACCACCAAAATAATTGTAGATTTATTTGTAGACTTTCAGATTTAATAATCTACCAGTTCAGTAGTGTAGCTGGATATAAAGTCAACATGCAAAAGCAATAGCATTCCTGTAAGCAAACAGCAAAGTCAGAGAGAGAGAGAGAGACAGAGAGAGAGACAGACACAGAGAGACACAGAGAGAGATAGAGAGAATTTAGGAAATCATACCTTTCAAAATACCATCCAAAAATGAAATACTTATTAATCAATCTAATTAAAAGCTCTACATTGAAAATTATAGTACTCTGCAGAAGGAGATTAAAGAGAATATCAAAAAATGGAAAGATAAGCCCCACCCATGGATAGGAAAAGTCAACAGTGAAAATGGCATACTCCCCAAAACTGTCAGGCAGATTTAATGCAACCTTGATTGAAACATCTTTAGCATACCAAAAAGATCTAGAGAAAATAATCTCAAAATGCGTTTGGAAACAAAGTCCTAAAATACCAAAAATAATCCCAGGCAACAAAGGAAAGTCAGAGAGCATCACAATCCTTGACCTGAAAGTACACTACAAAGTTACTGAGGTAAAATTAGTATAGTCCTGGCAAAGCAAACTGGCCTCTCACCTGAGGGTCAGCAGAGCAATAAAAGACACAGATTCAGCTCCTAACAACCATCCATTTCATCTTTGACAAAGAAGCCCAACATCTTCAGGGACGATAGTCCCTTTAATAAATGTGCTTGAAAAACTGGCTTTCCATGTATGGAAGACAAAAACTAGACACATGGCTATCACCATTCACTAAACTAAAGTCAAGATGGATCAAAGACCTCATATCAGAAGCACTGTGTCTACTGGAAGAGCAGCTAGGCGGTAATCCTGGAGACACTGGTGTAGGCAGAGGTGTCATGAAGCCGAACAACACGGACTGCACAGGAAGTACTACAAAGAATCAATAAATAGGATCTCACTGTACTAAAAAAAAACCCTTTCAACAACAAAAGGAATCATCAATAGAGTGCAAACAACTCAGAGAGTGAAAAAAATTATGTCCAGGTTTCAGTAAGATATAAAATACCTATATTTAAACTATAAACAATTGGGAAAAATAAGAATCAGAGATATAGACGTGTTTTTTTAGATGAAGAAATACAAATGGTAAATAAATATAGGCAAAAAAATCAGTATCATTGGTCACTGGAGGCACACAAATGGAACCATCAAGATTCCCTCTCACTCCAGCAAAGACTGTGATCAAGAAATCAGCCCAACAAGTGTGGGTGAGGCTGTGGGGAAAGAAATCCTTCTCCACTCTGGTGGACTGTGCAGGCCAGAGCAGCACTGTGGAAATCAGTGTGGGGATTCCCTTAGCAGCTAGGATCGGAGACCAGCTCCGCCCTCCTTGAAATCTCCTGGTAGAATTTAAACATTATACCGCAGAGAGAGATGTGTGCCCATGTTTACAGCAGCACAAGCCCTAATTGCTGGATCTTGGCCATAGCCCAAGGGCCCATAAACAAAGGAATGGATCAAAGTCACTGTGTTGTTGTTGTTGTTTTGTTATCGAGACTGGAACTCAGGAGCTTGCACTTGTGCTGCAGAACTATATAGTGTTCTATGCCACCATAACGAAGGATAAACTTGAAACTTTTTAGGTGAGTGGATGCAACATGAGGCCATAGTGTTAAGTTAGGTGAATCCCAGGTAAGCACCACGCTGTCTCACTACTGTGGGAAGCTCAATGAGTACGATCTATCCAAAATATACAATAGATATTGTGAAATGAGAACAAAGAGAAGATGTACTGGTGAGGGATACGAATGGAGAGAAAAGAAATATATATATATTTATATTTATATATATTTATATATATTATATACATATATATTATATACATATATATTAATATACATATACATATATACATATATATTATTATACAACTAGCTTCTCTTAGCCTATTAGAAAGTTTCATGCTTATATCTGACTACTATTTAGATAACAACGCACAAGCTATTAATCATTGTTCTTCTATTAAACTGATTTGAAACTATTTTATTTTATCCTACCTCTCTTCTTCTCTTTAAAATAAAACAGAAAGAGTCACTCCCATATTACTGACGTTTAGGGAAGGGAGCACGAGACTGCTGGATTCTATACAATCCCACTCTTAGAATTTTCAGTAAACGGCATGAGAATTTCTGGTACGGCTGGGCCCACTCACTCCGCTGCCAAGAGCGTCCTGGGGCGACCAGTTCTCCACGTACACGCGGACACTTTGGATCTTTGACTTCTTCATGGTAGCCCTTCTAACCAACACGCCTGCCAATAACTTGTTGCGTTTTTCAACTGCATTTCCCTCGTACTTACTAACGAGCTTTTTTTTTTTTTTTTTTCTTATAGCTGCTTTCTATTCTTATGGTTGCTGTTGCTCGTCATTGTTCTCAGCGGGATACCTAAAAATCACTGGACATTTACATGTTTGGTTGTTTTTTATTAGTGCACGATGGTGGTACATGTTTACCTTCCTCGGGGTGAGCTGGTACCGTTATGTATTCCGTCGCCTTCTTGGGGTTTCCTCTCACACGTCTTTCAGCTCTTGGTGCACTCCCTATCTGCAAAAAGCCTATATATCTGCTTTTGAGAAGGTCCCCTTAGAACATTTATTTATTTATTTATCTATTTATTTATTTATTGTACAGGGTCCACAGGGTGGAGTCTCTCTATGTACATTAGACTCCTACTCCATGGTGATCCTCCTGTTTACAGTCTCCCAAGCGCTGGGATTACAGGTACGCGCCACCATGCCCAGCCGTGATCACTGATGTGGGGTGGCCCAGGGATGGGGCCGGCACAGCACGCAGGAGCCAACCCCCCTGTCCTGCATCTGCTTAAGCCAGCGCTCTAATCTGATGAGTTATTTGGCTGTGCCCCCCACCCCGGGCATTTTTAAATTTGAATTTTTCTCTTCAGTATTGCTCCTTACATGTCTTAGACATTGACCCCTTACAGATCGGTGTCTTCCAGACACTCTACCATCCTACAGATGGCCTGTTCACTCTGAAAACTGTTCTCTTTGTTATGCAGATGCCACCGCTACCATCTTTGTCTTTTGTTCCTAGATATTTATCTACACGGAGCTCCTATAGCTCGTGAGGACCGCGGGCACATTCCTAACACGCTGAGCCTCCTCTGCTCACACGCCTCGCCTTCCTTCTTTTCCCTCTGCCATCTCCTGGCCTCCTCCTTTGTGGCAGTTCCGTGTCCTCGCTTCTGGATGCCATTTGTAAGCTTTGGTGTAATGGTATTAGTCTTACACTTGATTTTCTACCTATGCTGTTGGGTGAACTTCAGTTAGGCAATAATAATCTACTTTGCTAGGATATTCGGTCTCAGTGAGAGAATGATGTTTTAAACCAACTGCAGAGAGTCCAAATAAGCATTTTCATTTTAGCACTAGCATAGCTTAATTGATTGTTTTAACAAGTAAAGATTTCCGGATTGTGGGTATGATAAGCCATGCTGAATTATAACTAGATTATTCCGGATGTTATGCTAAGGCAGGCATGATTCTTTTTAAGCTTTGTAGCTCTTACTTTATATTCATATATTTCTTAATTTTTAACAGATACGTGAAAGAAAAACTATACAAATCAATCACATACTGTGTGGTGCTATGATCCACGTATACGTTATGTAATATTCAATTCAGATTAAACCTATCTGTTGCACGTAAATCATTTTTTATGGTGACAACATTCCACGTCATTCTTGTTTCCTGGCTATTTTATTTTACTTTATTTTTTTCAGATGCACAATATATAATAACCCTTCATAGACACCCAACTGTTCAACAGCACACTGTAATTTTCCTTTTTTGTAAATATAACTGTAAAAAAAGAATTCTGTTTTGTAGGCAGGCATTGGCAGTGCAGATTCTCATCCTCCTCATTCTGCTGGCATCACCCCTGGAGGAGGGGCCACCCCACTACCAAGGAGTAGGGAGCAGAAACTACTTCACCCACCCAGGTTCAGCTGGCACTGCTGCAGCAGACAGGCTGGGCCGAGGCTGCCCCGGGGCGCGGCCTCCCACCACTCTCCATGGGGCTCCTCCTTGGACCATCCTTTTTATTCTGCATTTTAGGGAAGAGCCTACAGGGTGCTCGGGGCCTCACTACGATACCAGATTAGCCTCCCGAAAACTCGGATCACAGGTGCACGCTACCACGCCCAGAATTAATTGCTATCTCAGTGCAGCCCAGGGGCTGGGCCAGCGTTGCAGGCCAGCGATCGAGCAGCAGCCTCTGCACCTGCTTGCAGGGGCTTCAATCTGCTGAGCTATTTGGCCGGCCCTGGACCATTCTTTGATGAGGTAAAGTAGACATTTTTTTTTTTTTTTTTACTTCCTTATTCAACTATGCCATATGCCAGGTGATACTTTCGATCTGCAAAGCTTCCTGCTATTCAGTCTGAGGTATACAAGGGAAAAGTAAAGCCAAAGGGAGTCCCTCAGAATCATTCTTCATTCGGACAGTCACTAAGCAGCTCCCTTTTTCTCTTCTCCTTCCAGAGTTCTCCTGCAGTAGCGACATGTATTATTTCAGGGTATTCAGTGCATATAATTGTATGTATTTTCACAGCTTTAGAGTACAACATTTTAAGTGTGTGTGTGTGTGTGTTACGTTTTTTCTCCTCCTGTTCTTATCAATTGTTTTTAAAAGTTGAAAGCATGTAATGTATTAATGAAACTGTACGTATTAAATTTTCCTCAGAGATTTTCAGATAATTTATAAAGACGCAGTTTTTAAGTTTATATGGGAACGTTTCTGTCGGTGCGTGCGTGCGCATGCGCTCTGGCGCATTGGCGCTGCCTGGGTGTCTTCACAGAGTTAGCTGCGCATCTGCGTAGCTGCAAACGTAGGCCAGGACCGTGCGTGCGTGTCCAGGCTCGTCTGCGGGTGCTTTTGCTACTTCATAAGGGAACGTGTTTTATCAGAAAGAGAAGCTCTGTAGCACAGGCACTTTTGTCATGAAACCCAGCGCCCTAGTCCTAGACTGTTGTTAGCTTTGCAACATTTAAAATTCAAACTATTTTAGCATCAGCGTCCTCTCCTATTACAGCAGGACAACCTACATCTATCAGAGAAGTTTTAAAGTGTGGAATAAAATACTGTGAATGACTGCTACACTTATTTTTGAAGGGCAGGATCTGCAGGTGTTCAGGGTCTCCCCACTAGATCAGGCTCGTAGCGATCTGCCTGTTTACAGCCTCCCAAGAGCTGGGCTTCCAGGCGCGCACCACCACGCCCAGGCTCAACTGCTGGCTCAGCGCGCCCTGGGACAGGGCCAGCACAGCAGGCTGTCTTAGTTACTCTACTCGTTGCTGGGACAAATTCCTGACACACAAAATGAAGGAAGGAGAGGTTTATTTAGCTCACAGTTATTGGAGGTTTCAGTCCAAACTCGGCTGGATCCAAGGCACAGAGACACAATGCAGAGGCCAGCAGTTCATGGTGGCAGAACAGCAACAAAATGGTGACAGAGGCAGCCCACCAGTCAGGGCAGCACAGCAACAGCGCAAGTCTCTCTCTCTCTCTCTCTCTCTCTCTCTCTCTCTCTTACATCCAGGCCCTCCACCTCAACCTATCCACCTTAAGCTACACCCATAATCCCAGGAGTCCTCAGACCCAATGTCCCATCAGTTCTACAACACACGATCTCAGGGATCAAGAGGCAAGTCTCAAACTCTAGAAGTCTTTGCCCCATGATTGCATGAGACTTTGGGGGGTTACTAGACAAAAACCATAGCATAGGCCCAAGGATCAAACCCCTGGCCCTTGTGACTTTAATCCGCTGAGCTATTTGGCTGGCCCTTAACCACTGGTACTCTTTTACTTTTTTTTTCTTTTTTTTTTTTTTTTTTCTGTGCTGTGCATCAAACTCAGGACTTTGCGTTCGCCAGGCAGGTGCTTAAGCCACTGAGCTGTCTCTTCAGTCTTCTACACATTTTTGAATGGTGCCTTCACCTACCAGAACCAGCCTGACTTGCTCAGGAGACTCTGTGGCCTTCACAGCACTTCTACATGGTGAGGAAGAGCTGAGTTAGCACAGATGTACAATTGCATCACACACACACACACACACACACACACACACACACACCTAATAGCATGTGTTAGAACTGCAATGAAAACAAACCAGAGTAAGAGAAGTGCAGGTTTTCAGGACTTGGTGCAGCTAATGTGAAGGAGCTGGTGGGACGTTTGCTCACTGATAACATCATTTTGCCATATGGGTTTAACTGTGGTGAAGGGCAGCACAGGGCAAATGAAGTAGGCAAATGTGCAGAGGCGCTATAGGATGCAGAGAGGGGAGCACAGGGGCCAGAGTCATCTTCTCACTGCAAGAGACAGGAAGAGAGAAAGGGGGTGGGAAATGGGGAGAGGGGGAGAGAGGGGAGTGAGAGAGAGGGAAGGAGGGGGAGAGAGAAGGGGAG
>PVJA010047520.1:0-14571 GCA_004027025.1 Myocastor coypus
CTCCTGCCTCAGCCTCCCAAGTGCTGGATTACAGGCATGCGCCACCACACCCGGCTCTCAAATATTTTTACTTCTGTAATCTTAGAGAATACTAACAGGATTAAAGAAGCTATAGCAGTGATGGCAAGTGTTTTGGAGAACAAGTGCTAACCTGCAACTCAGCACCCACTTATTTATCACCAAGTGCCAATGTTGTAATTAAACCTGAATATTGAGGCTGGAGTTAAGAAAAACAACTCAATATTAACATCTTTTTTTTTGTCTTTTTTTTTTTTTTGTCTTTTTGAGACAGGGTCTCCCTATGCAGTTCAGGCTGGCCTTGAGCCCACTTTTGTAGTCCAGGCTGGTCTTGAACTCATATCAGTCCTCCTACCTCAGCCTCCCAAGTGCTGGGATTACTGGTGTGCGCCACCACGCCCGGCCTAATATTAATGTCCTTTTTTTTGTCTTTTTGAGACAGGGTCTTGTTGTGCAGTTCAGGCTGACCTTGAGCCCACTTTTGTAGCCCAGGCTGGTCTCGAACTCACACCAATCCTCCTGCCTCAGACTCCCAAGTGCTGGGATTACAGGTGTGTGCCACTACGGCCGGTTTTAAATTCTTTTATGTTAAGAGAAAAGCATAGTAACATCCATACCACCTCTGGTGTAGTTTCTTTTTTTCTTTTTTTTTTTTTTTAAGTTTTTATTTTATTTTTTTTTCTTGTTTCAGAACTTTTGTTTATTTTTAATGGCTGGCTCAGCCTGCCCTGAGGGCAGGGCTGGCACAGCATGTGGTGCAGGGGATCCAACCTCGGTCCCTGAAGCCACCTAAGCTTTCCTAAGCAGGCGCTTTAGACCACTGAGCCATCCTGCTGGGCCCCTGGTGTCGTTTCTTTCTTTCTTTCTTTCTTTCTTTTTTTTTTTTCTTTTTGTCTTTTTTGAGACAGGGTCTCGTTATGAAGTTCAGGCTGACTTTGAGCTCACTTTTGTAGCCCAGGCTGGTTTTGAACTTGCACTGAGGGCCAGGGAGATAGCTCAGTGGCATAAGTGCCTGCCTGGCAAGCCAAGGTCCTGAGTTCGGTCCCTGGTACAGAAAAAAAAAATCAGATCACTTGAACTCGCACTGATCCTCCTGCCTCAGCCTCCCAAGTGCTGGGATTACAGGCGTGCGCCACCACACCCGGCCTCTGGTGTAGTTTCTAAGGATGGAATCCTAAATCTAAATCCAATGACCCCTTCACCCCCTGTCAAAAAGGAGAGTAACTCCAAATTCCTTTGTAAGATGAAGTTATTGGATTTTATGAAATGGACCCAGTACAGAGGAGGCTGTGACAGTCAGGGCTCTGTAGCACCTTAGAACATTAGGGATGTCAGTGTCCCATTTTCCCTGTGGCTTTCCTGGACATAGCTGAAACCCATGTTAAGTCCCACCAGCCACTCCTTGGGTGGAATAACCTTTCTGTCTCCGTGACTTTTGTGGCTTCTCCAGGCCTCTGGCTTTTGAGTATCACCACTGTTGAGAAGCTGAAGCAAGAGTAGAAAAATCACTTGTGTAGGAAAGTGACAGCTTGGACAGTGCCAGAGCAGGAACAGAGCCTGGCAAACACAGGACGGAAGTGTGGACAGCAGCAGCAGCCTGAGGAGTGCAGGACTGTGGCTGGCCTTGGTCAGCTGTTTTCTCTCATAAGCAGGGGCTAGGAGTCCACAGGAACTGGCTCGACAGGAACTGGCTCGGTTGGCTGGGAGAAGCAGATTTTGTAGCACTTTGAGTGAGGGGCAAATGGATCTGGGGATACACAGATCCCAGGCTTGAGATCTGAGGAACACAGTCCTCTTCCAGTTGATGCAGAGGTGAAGCGGAGAATGCTGTCATCCACAGTATGAGGGAAGCCCTTAAGTTACCACAGTGATGGGGAGGGAGGCTTTTTGGTCAGAACACTACCTTCATCTTTTTATGCTTCTAAGTTTTAAACTATGCTACATTTCTGTTCCATTCCTTCCTGTTCAGAACAAGAGCAATATTTTTCCATTAAAAAGTAGGCTTTTGGCCTTGTAGTCCTCTTATCTAAGACAGTATCTTAATAGAGGCTGGGTGTGTTGGCCCAGGACTGTAGTTCCGGCTACTAAGGAGGCTAAGGTGGGAGGATCACGTGGGTCTGAGTAATGCAGTGAGATTCTCCTGAATAAAAGTCTTGAGGACTGGGAAAGGGAGGAGGAGGCGGCAGGGAGAGGGGAAGGGAGAGAAAGCTGGATACTAGGGTGCCAACCCTTCTGCCGGGGAGTGCTGCTGGACTTCCTGAACTAGAAGAGTTGTAGGACTGTGAATTGAGAGGTTGTTTTGTGTCATTGGTTTTTGTTTTTTTTTTTTTCAGGACTAGGGATTAAACCTAGGGCCTTTACACTGAGCTACATCCCCAGTCCTTTTTAAAATCATTTCATTTTGACACAGGGTCTTGTTCAGTGTCCATACTAGCCTCAAACCTGTGATCTTCTTGCCTCAAACTTACATGGAAGGAACCCAGCAGGATGGCTCAATGGTCTAAAGCGCCTGCTTGGGAAAGCTTGGGCGGCTGCAGGGACCGCGGTTCGATCCCTGGCACCACATGCTGCGCCAGCCCTGCCCTCGGAGCGGGCTGAGCCAGCCATAAAAATGAGTGAATAAACGAATAAACGAATAAAGGTTCTGAAATAAGAAAAAATAAAATAAAATAAAGTTCTTTAATAAAAAAAAAACTTACATGGAGGAGGGATTATAGTCATCACACATGGCATTTTTTTTAGTTGTAAGGATCTCACTAAAAAGCATCTGACGATATAGTTATAAAGATGAGAAAACAAGTCAAGGCCAGAAGATAAAGAGTAGGAAAGATAAGAGATGAAGTTACAGCACACTCACCACGGTTAATTTATATCCAGTGAGAATTGAGATTATGCCCCCCAAAATATTCTCACTGGTTCAAATCTGTGACAAAATAAAAACATGAGTTTTTTCCAAGTTAAATTTAGTTGTAAAAATTCTGTGCTCTCCTCTTTGCATATTACTTGTAAGAATTGTTACTTGTAAAAATTCCATAAGTTGTGCCAGACATTATTCATGTGTCCTTGGAGGCAGATGCTGTGATAAAGACTTGAGTACAAGTAGTTTCTCTGCGAGGTGGTGGCAGGGAGACAGCCATATCCCAGAGGGGTGCCAAGCCAGGCCCAGGAGACAATGCTCCATTCCATGCAGGAGCCCCGGGAAGGGGAGAGGTAGGAATCAGAGCGCTCAGCTCACCTATAATTCCAGCTACTCCAGGGATTTCAAGTTGAGGGCCAGCCTGAGCAACATAGAATGACATTGTGAAAACAGCTGGCAATGTGGCTCTGTGTCACAGTGGAGCACCAGGACCCTGGCTTAGTTCCGAGGTCTGGGGGCAGGAAAGACACCCCCCAGGCAAGGCAACTCAGACCTTTGAGAAGAGTCCTCAGATATGTCATGGTACATGCTGGGGGAATGGGTTCGTAAGAGTATTTTCCTTAACTGTTTTTACCTTGGCAAAATACCAGTCACTGCTGTTGGTTTGCCCTTAATTATTCCAGCTGTTCCCCTAAGTAAATTTACCAACTCCACTTTCAGATGTAGTGACCGCAGCAGTCACAGATCATGTCACCAGTGACCGAAATCACTTTATTTTTTTTTTAACTTTATTTATTTATTTCCTGTTTCAGAACCTTTGTTTGTTTATTCACTCATTTTTTTATGGCCGGCTCAGTCCACCCCGAGGGCAGGGCTGGCGCAGCATGTGGTGCCGGTGATCGAACCGCAGTCCCTCAAGCTGCCCAAGCTTTCCCAAGCAGGCGCTTTAGACCACTGAGCCATCCCGCCAGGCCCGAAATCACATTATTACTATTTCTTTTTCCTGCATTTAGGACAGGGTCTACAGGGTCTCACTATATAGATTCAACTTGTAGTGACTCTCGTTTTCAGCGTCCCAAGTGTTGGGACTATAGGTGAGTGCCACCATGCCCAGTCTGAATTGCCTTCTCAGTGTGTCCCGGATGAGGGGCCAGTGTGGCATGCCAGGGCTCAAACTCCAACCACAGTGCTCTGCCTAAGCAGGTGCTTTAGTCTGCTGAGCTACCAAGCTGGCCCTAAAAATAACTTTCAAATAAGCACTACTGAGGCGAACTCCTGGTACTGAGGACCAAGGGGGACTCCAGAACTGCCGACAACATAACTGAGGAATGCCACTCCTGATCTGCCACTCCAAGGAAAGCCTTTAGTTCTTACCTTTCGAATAATTCACCATCTTTTTAAAAATTAAAAAAAAATCTGTAATTTTTCTATTTATTTATTTGGTACAGGGTTCTCACTATGTAACTTGGGCTTGTAGTAATCCTCCTGTCTCAGCCTCGTAAGTACTGGGATTCCAGTTGTGTGCCACCATGCCTGGTTGCAGTGGCTGACTCAGCATGCCTGGGGTTCCTGGGCAGGCAAGGCATGCAGTACCAGGGATCCAACCCAGCAGGGTTTGCCAGCCAGGTGCTCAGACTGCTGAGCTACCACCCCAGACCTATATCTGACATCTTTTAGCAAGGCAACATGACAGTGGGAACAGAAGATATTGTCACATAAAGCTGGTACCTGATTTGCTCAACTGCCCTCTCAGCCAGCTGCTTTAGAAACCACCTGCTAAAGTCAGACCACAGTTGACAGTGATTTCTGGAAAAGCAGTGAAGCATCCCCAGCTTCTCAGGCACCAAGGTGACCCCATTGAAGGGCATCCGGAGGTGCCTCCAAATCTATGAAAATATTAAGTAACTATAATTCTTGGGCAAGGTGGGGAAATGGTCATGCAATACAATGATCTATCTGTTTAGCTCACTTGGCAGGGGCCTAGAGGAAATATCCTGGTGGCTAATGGCACTCCAGTCCACAGTTAGACGAAGTGGTTTCTATCTGCTAGCGCAGTTTCCTGATAGACTTTGCCTGTCTTCCACAGGCATCTCAAATGCAGTTCTAGCATTTTTTTTTTTTTTTTTTAAGTCTTATGACCAGCTCAGCCTGCCCTGAGGATAGGGCTGGTGCAGCATATGGTGCCGGGGATCAAACCTCGGTCCCTGCGGTTGCCTAAGCTTTCCTAAGCAGGCACTTTACACTGCTGAGCTATCTCGCTGGCCCGTTTTAGCATTTCTAATGTGGTAGAAAGTTTCTTCTTCTTTAGTTCAACTGTAATGACTACAACCCCATGAGAAGGGCACTGTTCTCCCACTTAGAGATAAGAAATCTAAACACAAGAGAACACAAGTAACTTATCAAGTCTCCTATGGCTAGTGTGGCAGCCCTGGTATTCAAACTCAAGCATTGCTCCTGACTCTGCTTCCAACTATTAGCCCATCTCAGGCTTCTCCTATACTCTTGTGCTAGGTACTGGAGATCCAGTCATTCAGATGTAATTGATCGTCAATCCAGATTTCTTAGCATCTGTTTTTAGATAGCAATTTACAGTTTATACATTTTTTCTTTTGACCTTCATCAATCTTGGCACTAATTGTTAAAAATTATTTTCGATTCCTACAGTTGCAATCAAACCCAACAAAAACCCAAGTGCCATGGAGATAACTATGAACAAGATGCTCTATTGCATAAAAGCAACACAATCTCTTCGGTTTGCAGGACCTTCTTTTCTCTAACCTCTTGCAAGGCCTTCACAATTTTTCCTTAAAGTCAAGGGAGGAAGTGACAACCTAGAGCTGTGAGGGCAAATTCTTTAGAACTTCCAGTAACAAACCACCCATTGTGGCAGACATGTGTGTCCTAGGGCCACCATCCAAGCTAGCGCATTTCTAAGTGGACTAGGGTGTTCACTCAGGGAACATGTTCGGTAGGTGAACATTTCTGAGAGGAGGGCAACCAGACATTTTAAGGTATGCTTATTTTAAAGATCGCATCTTGTACCCTGCACCATGCATTGTTGTCTTCAATATACAAAATAAACTTAGGCCAAGAGTCAAGTTCCTTTGGTTAAAAACTGAAAAATGCAGAAAACAAGTGGACTAGTGAGAATAAGCTGCATGGTGTTGTTGAAACACCCGGATCAGGTGGACAGGTGGATGCTTAAACACTGTCATCTAAATCTACATTGTCAGCAGGGTTGGGATGCAATTTTCATTGACTAATGAAGCTTGATAGGTAATTGGCTGCCTAGAAATGTTTTTAAGAAGCTAAACCTCTGAGGCCTAAGCGCCTGGTGGATTCTGCTAATGACTTTTGGTCGGTACCTCAGGTGTAGAGTTCTCTGCTTCCGTCTGCATTCCACTTACCCTCACTTAATTTTTTTTTAAAATTTTATTTATTATTTTTATTCTTGTTTCAGAACCTTTGTTTGTTTATTCACTCATTTTTATGGCTGGCTCAGCCTGCCTCGAGGGCAGGGCTGGCGCAGCATGTGGTGCTGGGGATCAAACTGCAGTCCCTGAAGCCTCCCAAGCTTCCCCAAGCAGGCACTTTAGACCACTGAGCCATCCCGCCGGGCCCCCTTACCCTCACTTAAGACTGCTTTTTTTTTTTTGAGACAGGGTCTTGTTATGGCATTGAGCTCACTTTTGTAGTCCAGGCTGGTCTTGAGCTCACACCAATCCACCTGCCTCAGCCTCCCAAGTGCTGGGATTACAGGCACTTGCCACACTTGGCCCAAGACTCTGTTGCTGGATCCAGCCAGGGTATCTCATTCTGCTGAGTGTTACTGCTTTGGCTTTGAGAGTTTTCATCCCAAGATGTTGGTGTGGTTATCTATGAACAGGGAAGCAAGTTTCCAAAGCTTCCCAGAGGCCCTGCTTGCTAATAAATATTCAATCATGTGAGACTATTTTATATCTGCTTTTATGTCAGGTAATAAGGAAACACAGACTTACCTTCTGTGATAGCTGGAGGCTGCCTTCCAAATAGGACAGATGAATGACTAAACTGGCCTCCACAGTTGGCAATGCTATATGGGGAGACTGAAAGCACTGGACCTTTAGCTTATGGGGAGGGTCACCTTTGACCCCTTAGCTCTCCCCTTAGTGTAGGGCCCTACAGACGATCTCAAGGTCAGTAGATGACTATAGTTTTTTTTTTTTTTTTGTCTTTTTGAGACAGGGTCTCGCTATGCAGTTGAGGCTGGCCTTGAGCTCACTTTTGTAGCCCAGGCTGGTCTTGAACTTGCACCAATCCTCCTGCCTCAGCTTCCCGAGTGCTGGGATTACAGGCGTGCGCCACCACACCTGGCGATGACTATAGTTTTAAGAGCTACACAGAGAGCAATTCAGCTATTCTAAGAGTCCAAGTTATTCTTTGCCAGTGGTGCTCTTTAGTTAGGAATTTTATATTTCCTATAATCAAACTTGATTACTTAGAAGGCTTTCAGTTTTCTAATGACTGCACAAGTTTAAAAATGTAAATGACAGAGCTAAGAACTGAGTGGGTGAATGCCCTGCATGTGCAAGGCTCTGGATGTGATATCTGGTATTCTGGGGCAGGCAGGGACTACTGCTTAATATTTTTAAATAAACCTACTCTATATGCCAACTCAACAAGGAGCTGAGAAAATGTTGTCGAGATTAAATCAAGAGCAATTTGAAAATTACAGAATCAACCATGGGATTGGGGGTACTGTTCAACATTACAATACAGTACATTTTGAGAGGTCCTTGGTTTGATCCCCAGGACCCTTGCCCCCATAGAAATACACTCAAGACTCACATATAAACCCCCATAAAATGAACAACACCAACGTGAGTAGTAACATGAAAATCCTAAAAGTAAAACTATGGCAAATATTTTATTGGGTGTTTCATGCTAGGTTGATTTAAACAAAACAACTTTGCTGAACAGAATTTTTTAATACAGTGACTATGTGTACACAGACAACAGAATAAGAAAAGAACCCAAGTTAATGTTTTGAGAAATTACAAGCTGTTGCTAAAGATCATGTGATTGGATTTAAAAGAGACAGTCCAAGGGATGAGTAGGCTCTCATTCAGTCTGGTAGCCAAACCGATCCCTCTTTTAACAAAACCAGCATATTATACTGGTGTGAATTTATCTTTTTTTTTTAACATTACACATGAAAACATGTGCTTCCTCAGTGTTCCCTCTTTCTACATTTAGTCATTCCTAGTCTCTTAAATGGGAAAATGAAGTTGAATTTATATCAGTAAATGACAGTGCAAGTTTTACAGCGAGGCACAGCAGCAAAAGTGAAGAATAACGAGAAGCCAGAGTTGGACAGCTGCCCCACCGCGCGGCGCGAGGGCGCCCGCGCAGGCCCCCGCCCCTGGGCCACGTGGTCAGCGCTCCATCGCAGTTTCATTGCTCTGAAACGAGCAAAACCAAATTCTTTTTTTCACTTAAAGAAACATGAAATCTCCCTCCCTCCTCCTGTATAATTTGAAATCAGGTAAGGCAAAAAGGTCCCCACCATCCTTGGGGACGGCAGCAACATCTGCCCGCCAGAAGCAGCCCCGCATGGGTAGCAACCTTCCCTCACAGCAATGCTGGAAGGGCGCACCTCATGAAGCAAGTCTGCGGTGTTGTCACGCGGTTCTCATTTATTCGATCTGTGTGGAAAACCTTACAAATACATTACGCAGAAGTTGAGTAGATTATGTTCTTGCTTTGAAAAAAAATAACTTTTTTTCTTCTTCACATTTTAAAACTTGTTAGGATGCTTTTGTAAAAGCAGCTGCAGGAAGGATGCGACAACTAGATTCACAGAATGTCCATGTACAAGTTGCATTTACAAGAACCTGGTAGTCTGCCTATAATTTGCCTCTACAAATAGAGCTTTCTGCAACAATATCTAAACAGATTTTTTTTTTTTTTTTTTTTTTTTTTTTTTGAGACAAGGTCTTGCTATATGCAGTTCAGGCTGGCCTTGAGCTCACTTTTGTAGCCCAGGCTGGTCTTGAACTCACATCGATCCTCCTGCCTCAGCCTCCCAAGTGCTGGGATTACAGGCATGTGCCACCATGCCCGGCCTAAACAGATTTAATTTAAACACTTCCTCCAGTCACTCTACTTGTAGAGAAAAGAGGTACTTATTTTTCAAGTATTATATTGTAAAAGGTAAAATTTTTTTTTGCCAATTTTATATGTTAAGCTTCTAAGAACAAAATATCTCTGTGAAAAAAAATCATGCTTAGCCCATTTTGGGGTCAAACACTCTTATTTTGAAAGAATGCAGAAAAATATCGATTTGCTAAGAAGGAACACACTAGAAAAAGCCATTTTAAAGGAATGCAGGATAAGGAGCATTTATTTCTTTCTGTTGGCGAAAATTATTAGAAAAACTATCCAGTCTGTTGTTAGCTGGTTTTAAAAAGTCTTTCCAAAATATGGTCAAGCAGTCTTTAGAAAACCGGAGGGGATGCTTCTTTGTGGCATGGAAGGAATTCCACTGGTCATAGACATTCTCACTCAATTTCTGCTTTGGTGCATCAGAATAAATGCTCATATAACTTCTATGAGAGGAGATAGAAAAAGGACAGATTAATATGACACTTATTTAAAAGTTAATGAGAGAAAATTAAAGTGACATTTACATTTCCAAAATACCATCATGTTGTTATATATATTGTCTCATCTGAGAATAGGCGACTGCCTTAGGATTCACAGTCTTACACTTAAGGGAATTCTACTACTTCAAAAGAAAGCAGGGCCTGGCAGGATGGCTCAGTGGTCTAAAGTGCCTGCTTAAGAAAGCTTAGGCGGCTGCAGGGTTTGAGATTCGATCCCTGGCACCACATGCTGCACCAGCCCTGCCTTCAGGGCAGGCTGAGCCGGCCATAAAAATAAATAAATAAACAAACAAAAGAAAGCACAAGGGCTTTTCTTCACTCTAGCTGTGACCACATTACTTACTTTTCTACCTGCAATATATCAACTGTAGGTTTCTTAGGGTTAGGAATTTAAACATTCATGGGTTGGTAGCCTTAGTACCGACAGTTGGGGCTCCAGGGAAGGGGAGGGGAGCGAAGGGAAAGGAAGGGAAGGGGGCAGAACAGTGGAAATGGATCCCCAGATAACTGACAAGGAGAGAATCACATGAACTCCCTCCTGCCATGAACCTGTGAAGAAGAAGGAAACACACTGCCATAGGTCTAGCAATATGGCATCAGACTGTTCCTGAAGGCTGAAGAATCAGAAACTCAGACCGTGGAGTCATTCTGGGACCTTTCACAGTCCCAGGGGTGCAGTACACCAACGTGACATTCCGTTCCCAGGGTCAAGTACAGGAGAGGAGCAAAGAAGGTAAACTTGTGGGTGCTGAGCATCAACTTGTTCACCTTCTTGAAAGTTTATGTTCTATGGGCTCAGAGAGGGAATCTAACAGGTGCAATAACCTGGCTACGAATAATTCTATAATGACTCCATTTACATCTCTTGCATTTCTGAGTCACTTTTGTTTGTAACAGTGTAAACAGATAGAGATCAGAGTGTGAAAGTGATCTGCTAGGAAGAGAAGTCAACAAAATTCAAACAGTTTGAAAAGGCAGCTGGGATATCTGTCCCACTTATTTCTGAAATGATGAGGTTGTGCTGCTGAGGGACACAAGTTAATAATGTGGGCTATCAAGTTAATAATGTTTGATCTTATTCCTGCTCTTTTTCAGTCCAAATGAACAGTAGCTACTGTCCATTTTGTACAGAGATTTCAGGTCAAGTGTTTCAAATACAAGGCAGACGAGAATTGCAGTTTCAGGCAGGCAGGCGCTTATGCCACTGGGCTGTATCCCAGGCCCAAGGAATCTCAGGGGCTACTGAAACTCAGTTCGCATCTATAGCAGTGATGGGGAATCTTTGAGACACTTGTTTGAAACAAGTGCCCAGACTTCAACCCAAAACCCACTTATTTGCTGTGAAGTGCCAACATTATAATCAAACCTGAACACTGAGGTTTTAGTGCAGAAAAAAGTAACTCATAGGTTAAAAGAAAAACACAATGTCAGAGCTTTTGGCAATAAAAATAGCCTGCTGTGGCACATGTTTCATAGGTTTGCCATCACTGGTACAGTCACTCATAAGAGATCCTTGGGCTTAATGTGATCCTAGTTTGGAGAACTGTTCTTATCACCTAAATTGTGACTATCCATTCCATTATGCTTTAAAAAGACAATGACAGGCCTGGCAAGATGGCTCAGTGGTCTAAAGCACCCGCTTGGGAAAGCTTGGGCAGCTTCAGGGACCGAGGTTCGATCCCCGGCACCACATGCTGCACCAGCCCTGCCCTTGGGGCGGGCTGAGCTGGCCATAAAAAAAAATGAGTGAATAAACAAAGGCTCTGAAACAAGAAAAAAAAAAAGACAATGATATATAAAAGCAGGGAAAGGTGGTGGCAGAACACAAGGGCAGTGTCAAGTTTCCAAAGACTTGAGAAAAACAGAACAATACCCAAGCTCTTCTCAGGTGGGCTGAACTAGACTGGACGGACTGTCTGTCATGGAGCTGGGCCTTGTCTGACACAAAGCAGCACTCGACAGTGAGAGTGACCCTGAGTGCTGCTGGCAGGGTGCTGTGGACTGAGTAGGAAGGCAGAGTGGCCCTAGACACAGTTCGGCTTCCATGACCAGTCGGAGTGGAGAAGGTGGCAGTCCATTCCCTCTTGAGCGTCCCATTTCTGTTGGCCCCCAGAGTTCAGGCAAGCTTACCTGCAGTCTGTTGTGTCTGAACACCATCTACCTGAGGCAGGGGCCCAAGTGTCCCTTCCTCATTGAAAGCCAAAATTGGATTCAAAGGAATTTCTGGGTTCTCTCTGTTGATGACATCTAATCTGGATGGCTTGGATCCGATAGGTAGGGTTATACTTTCTTCAAAGTTTTCATTCTCCAGAGATACTCCATTTTCATTTGGTTGTCTTTCTAAATTGGAAGCACTGGGGAAACCAACAAATCAAAACAGAAATGAGTCAGCACCTACCTTTTTAGACAACCAGAAGTTATTTTACAATAAGCAGATTTATCACTGTACAGTACAAAGAGACTGATTTTTCACACCATTGCTAACAAAAATGGTGACTTATGATGCATTTGTATTTTCAGCTATTTCTTAAAAATCTAGCCTTGCTATAAAACCTATTGAAATGGACAATTTACCACTTCAAGAGATCACCGTTGGTGGTGGGGGTGGGGTGGGGTGGGTGTGGGGGTGGTGGCTCTTAAGTGGGAACTTCCTTTGAAGATGAGCAGGTCCTAATGCTCACTGGAGTAGGTTGTCACAGTATGTGACTGTGGTGGCACAGAGAGGAAAAGGTTACTCAGAGATGAGACTCGGTCTGAACAGTAACAGCCCAGTGGGGCCACTGAGAGCATGCGGAGCTGGGGAGCCTCCCAGGAGTGGCACCAAGGCCGAGAACTTTCTGGTTTTTATTTAGAATGCCAGTGTAAAAGAAAAAAATTAAAAAGAAAAAGCACTTTGGGCTAGGAGCTACCTCAAGGCTGGACAGTTTTTTTGGGGAAAAGGGAAGGACTGGGGCCAAATACAAAATGTCTCCCTGATCCAAACTCATTTAGTCACTTACTCTTCACAGAGCCTGCATGCTTCTGCTGCACAATTTAGCTGTTCACTCCTTAGCCAAGTCCCTCACAGGGCTAGATGCATAATTTCTCCTTCTTGCTGTTTCTTTTGGACCCCATGAAGTTCATTTCATTAAGAGTCTCACTAGGGATCAGACTCATGCTCCTTCTGCCTCAGTCTCCCAAGTGCTGAGACGACAGGTGCAGGCCATCATGCCGAGCTTTCATTGAGGGTAAGTGGTTTCACTATGTTGCCCTGAGTAGTTTCAAATCCTGTGCTCAGGTGATCTTCCTGATCTATCTTCCAAGGAGCTTCTTGGGCAGTGGGCATGTGCCGTGGTGCCTGGCTGGCTGCAGGCATGCAGTCTTTTGCTCTCTGCTCCTACTCTATTCTCAATAAGCTGTTTTGTAATTTCATGGCTTTTCAAAATTTGGATCTTTTTTAGTATCCCTGACTTTCTGAAATGCTTGCATCATTTCATCTGTGTCAACTATTCAAGACAATTTTTTTGTTTTTTAAATTGAGATAGTGTCTCACTAAGCAGCCCAGGTTGGCGTTGAATTCAGTGTTAGTGCAGCCTGGCTTGGACCTCATGATGTTCCTGCCTCATGGTCTTGATCGCTGGACTTGCAGGTATGTGTATGCTCAGCAAGACCAAATTTTTTTAGAAGCATTTTTTCTAATATACATAATTATCAATTTATTATAAAAACTTAAAAATGCAATACATACTTCAATGAAAGTCTTCTAAAATATATTTAATATATCGGGCCAGTGAGATAGCTCAGAGGACTAAGTGCCTGCTTAGACAAATGCAGGTGCACGTCAGGCAGGTGCTGATTTATGTATGCCACTGAGCTGTCTCTCCTGCCTGGTGCTTAACACTTTGGATAGCTGTGGTATAACATAGAATTTTTGATCTAGGAACTTTTCTGATGCATTCTTTTCTGCTTCCATAATCACTTTCAGAAGTTTTACCTGTGTTTCTTTTTGGTGTGAGATCTTTCTCAGGAATAGTACTCAACAATTAGAAGCCTCTGCAGACTTTGTCCATGAAAACGCCTATTTGCACAGCTGCTGTTGCTGTTCCTCATTTTCGACTTTCCCTTCCACTGCCGCCTCCCTAGCAGTGAGGACTGGAGCAGGATCTTCACTGCCCAGGGCTGGGTGGGGCAGCCTCCAAACCAAACTTTTGTCTTTCCTCCTTAAATCTACCTTTAACCCCAGGTTGATCTTCACTGATCAAGTTGTGCCTCATAGTTTTGACCTATTTTGGGGGTACACTGAACAGGCCCTCAAATACTTAATTACCTATTGTTTTTCTTAGACTGTTATTCTTTCCAGGCCTATGCTGTCAGCATGTTTTGTTCTATTCTTACTGTTTTTTAAAAAATAGGGGTCTTGCTATGTTGCCCAGGCTAGTTTCCAACTCCTAGGCTCAAGGGAACCTCCTGTCTCAATGCCCCAAGTAGCTGCACTGCATGCCCAGCTCTTACATTCTATGTTGAAATAAAACAATGGCCATTCATCCACCAACGGCTAGGGCAACGCGGCCATTCGCTGTACCTGAATGCAGCAGCAGACGTGCTCAATTGGCACACTTGGTTCAATGTTTAGTAAATTACTTGCAGTCTCAGTGATGCCAACTATTTGAGCCTAAGCCACCTCTCCTCACTGCCTTCCTCAATGGCAAAATAAAGCTAGCATATACCTGACTTTGCTATTGAAAAAAAATTAAGAAAGCCTGTGTTTTTTGCCTGGCTGAAGAAAGTCTACTTTCCAAGCTTGGAAATGATAACTTTGTAGAATACATTCAAAAGCATTCCTGACTTGATTTGAGTATCTTAGTACATTTTTGCTAAAGTTTATAAAATTTTTCTCTTAAAGAAAACAAAAACAAAAACAGGTATGGTGGTACATGCCTATAATCCCAGGACACTTGGATCTTTGCAAGTTTGAGACCAGCCTGGGTTACAATGTAAGCTCAAGGCCAGCTTGAACTGCATAGCAAGACCCTGTCTCAAAAAAAAAAAAAAAAAAAAAAAAAAAAAAAAAAA
>PVJA010047521.1:0-14624 GCA_004027025.1 Myocastor coypus
GGTGCTGAGCATAAGAGGTCTTCCGGATCTGATTGTTGCGTTTTTTAGTAAAGCCAACACAGAACAGTCGAAGCAAATAACCATCGGTAGTCTTGACATCAACATGAGCTTCGATCATGGTCTGCCATTTTTTGACCATGGAACACATTTTGTCACGGGTGAGGTCCATGCCATGGAAGTTAGTCAGGCAGTTTTTGCCTTGAACATCTTCAGTAATTAGCTTGAATTTTCTAAAGGCAACCTCATCATTCTGCAGATCAGCAAGGCTCACTTCAAACACACGGCCTTTGAGCCCATCAGATGCAATTTTGGTTCCTTGAGTTCTGGTGACGAGTGTTTTTCCGATATTTCTTATGTTGAACATAGCGGGCGCCTTCACATCATACCAGTCTTTTTTAGGAAATGGGTCAACCACTTTCTTCTTGGCTCCTTTTTTGCCACCTTTCGTAAGGCGCTTGTTCTTGCCTACCGCCATGGTGCTGCTCAGAGAGCCAAAAGGGCGGGACAGTGAGGTTTAGGGGCTGAGAGTGCCACGCCTCAGGGACCACAGAGCTGAGTTCAAGCTATACAGGCTCTGTGAGCTGGGGCCGACGGCCTCACCTCTATGGGTCTCAGTTTCCATAACTGAAAAAGCAGCAGCCTACAGCTAGGTCCTACCACCCCCAGAGCCTGCTCTAAGCCCTCTAAGCCAGCTGGTGCTCCCTGAACAGCACCGTTCAACCGTGAGTCACATGGGTCATTCTGAACACACCAGAAGACACATGATAAAAAGCAGAAACAAGTACAATTCGTTTTAATATATTTTATTTAATGTGATAATCCAAAATATCATTTCAACATGCAATCAATATAAAATTATTGTTTTCATGTCCTCAACCCTATATTGAGGATTGAACCCAAACCTTTACATCCCTAGCCTTTTTCTTTTTTCTGACACAGGATCTTGCTAAGTAACCCAGGCCAGGACTGCACTTGTGCCCCTGCCTCAGGCTCCGTGTACCACACTGTGCCCGGCTCCCACTCCTCTTAGTACTTGGTCTCTGAGATCCAGTGTGTGCTGAACAGTGACAAAATGCCTCAACTCAGACTGCTCCAGCGTCACACTTGGCCTCTTGCACAGGGCAGGTGTAAATCCAACAGGGAAGTGAGGTACCAGTCTAACTTGGCTGCACTAAGCCCCACAGTTAACCGAAATAAGCACTAGGCCGCATCTCCAGAAAAGCTCGAGGTCACACGAGCAGAGTTCAGAGCTCCTCACCTGACTGGGCAGGTAGCTAGGACAGCTAGCAGGCAGCCCTTCAGGGCTGGCACAGACAGACCCTGAAGGCCTGGGACCGTAACACAAGGGAAATTAGGGGCAGAAGAATGAGTGGGCTTTCACCACACCGCGTACCACAAGCTCACCAGAAGCACATGGCCTTGGAGGACTGGCTGGGTAAATCCCCTGACTGACTTTGCTCTCTCTCCAGGGACCATTTCTATTTCAAGAGGTGCAGATTTGTCGCCTGCAGAGCTGTGTCCCATCTCAGGAATGCAGATGTCACTTCAAAGGCCCCTAGGGTTTCTAAAAGGCTAACTCACGAGTCCCACAGGGGATCACACTCCGCTGGGGAGTTCCTCGCGTGAGCGCGTGAGCGCCTGCCCCCAACACTGACTGGGCTCGCCCGGCCTGGGGCGGAGCAGAGGCGGGCCTGGAGGGGAGTTCTCATGGTCCCAGCACAGCAGCACTCCTGCTTTGACTGACACAGAACATGGAAGCATTGCCCAGCTCGTGAGAAGAAACACTGAAGCTCTGCACTCCTCAGGAGCAGGACACTGGGGCCAGCAAGGTGGTTCAGTGGTCTAAAGTGCCTGCTTAGGAAAGCTTAGGCAACCACAAGGACCGTGTTCGATCCCCTGCACCACATGCTGTGCCAGCCCCAACCCCAGGGCAGGCTGAGCAAAGAGTAGGACTCCAGTGCCTCCTCCACACGTGTTATCATTCACTGTCCTAAAACTACATCTTGCTCTGACTAGCCTGGGCCCCCAGGCTCACCTCATTACCCAGTTCCATTTTCAGCTCCTCAGCCTCTGAGGCTGGCCTACTTTTCAAAGCCTCGAGAGCAGAAAAACTTGGGCTTCCTCCAGACAACAGGACATATCTGGGACATGGGACATGGGGGTGGGGGCAGCTCTGCTGTGCACCGAGGCTGTGAGGAAGCAGGCCACCTGGAGAAACAGCCAGGGGGGAAGGAGTGGGTAGACACTGAGCATGACAGAGCAGGCCCTGGCCATTGGCACACTGGAAAACTGAGCTGGAGACCACGTGACGACGCCCAAGCTCAGTTTACCTCCGATAAGGGCTCGGCAGGCCACTCAGCTTACGGCAGTCACCTGAGTGGCTCAGAAATGAAGGCGCACATCTCTGGCAAGACCACGGCACACTGGGTGGACACGGTAACTGCCCCGCGCATCTGAGAAGAGCGCAGCAGAGAAGAGAGCCGCTCTCCGCACTTGACTGAGGGACCATTTTGTGGAACAATGGTCAGAAACATGTTTTTTTCAGGGAGGTAAAGGTCAAGGAGACTCCACCAGGATTTGCCAGGACTTTGGGCTCTGCTGACACCTTAGCCTGGAAAGTCATCTGCTGCTTTGTCAAGAGCATGGAATGTTTCAGGGACATATTCCCAGTTCCCAACCTGAACCTCCCAGGGCCTCTGGGTGCATGAGGTGCTACCCCACTCTGCACAGTCTCCCCCAAGCCAGACACAGTGGTAAATCGCACTTTACTTGCCCCGGTTGGCTCCTCCCGGGCGTGGTTGGCCCCGCTGCCACAGCTGCCCAGTGTATACCGGGGCCAGGCCTGGATCTGCTCCTCAGTGCGGATGTGCAAGGCAAGGCCAAGGCCCACGAGGAGCCACTCAGTCTCGGAGTGGAAGCCAGTGGAGCTGGGCACACACAGCCTTCTGGATCCGGTGCAAGAGCTGAGCCAGCTGGTAGAGGAAGGGCAGGGAAGGAGGAGACGCTGCAGGGGTGGGTGGGAAAGGCTGCTGTGAGTGCCTCGTCCTCCACTCCCTTGCTCAGTTCCAACACTGAGCCTGGGGAATGCTGACTTCCATCCCAGCCCCATTTCACCAGGGGGTATCCTAGTTGCTCAGGCTGGGTTTGAACTCTCAACCCTCCTGCCTCTGCCTCACAAGCAACTGGGTAAACAAGGTACACCACCACACACAGCATTCCGCACCAGGCTCAGCTCTGGGTGCGTGTGTGTGTGTGTGTGTGTGTGTGTGTGTGTGTGTGTGTGTGCATGGTCTCATTACCCAACCCAGGCTCATAATGATCCTCCTGATTTCTGCCTCCCTAGTGCTGGGATTACAGGCATTCGCCACCACGCCCGGCTCTTTCTATGCCTTTTAAACTTAGAGGGACCTGACAGCATTCTCTTTTTCTGTCATAAACTAATTGTGTGTGTGCTCAGCACTGGAGGTGGGAAGGACTGTCTCGCTGGGCAGACCTCCACAAGCCTCATATTTTAACTTGGGCCAGGGCCACGTTGCCCAGGCTGGGCTCCACGCCTCAGCCCCTCAAAGCGCTGGGATTACAGGCTTGTGCCACCGTAACTGGCTATCAGTTAACTGTTAGGAAAATAAGATAAAGCATTATTAGGTTTGGTTTCCTTTGTGTGAATTCCTGATTAAAAAAAAAAAAAAAAGCAACAGGACTGTATCTTTCCTAAAAAGAAAAACTGAAGCCAAGCGTGACAGCATATGCCTGTTAATACTCATACTCCAGGAGGCTGAGGCAGGAAGACTGTAAGATAGGGTCCAGCCACAGCCACTGAGCTGGATGGTCGCAAGGAATTTAAAAGGAGGTAGTTCAAGGTAAAGCTATTGGTTAAATCTCCATTTAACAAAAACCAAAGAAAAGAAAAAGCTAGCTACATATAAGACAGAATAGGAAAACTAATGATTTAAATCAATAATTTGTGGGCTTTTTTTTGTTTTGTTTTAACACTGGGCGTTAACTCAGGACCTTGTATTTGCCATGCTGAGCTATGTTGCCGACCTTATTATTATTATTACTATTTTTTTTTTTTTTTCTTGTCTTTTTGAGACACATTCAGGCTGGACTTGAGCTTACTCTGTAGCCCAATGTGGTCTCAAACTCACATTGATCTTCCTATCTCAGACTCCCAATGTGCGCCGGGCTTTGTTTTTTTGTTCTTTAAGGCAGTGTCTCACTACTACATAGTTCAGGATGGCCTTGAACAGACGTGCAATTTTAGGGTCAGACAAGTTGTACAGCCCTAGGTTAGTCATTTTACCTCTGGTTTGTAGGTTTCTTGACAAAAAAACAAAAGAACATTAGGGGACTAGAATAAGTGTTTCTGATTTGCCACTTGGTTTTGTTTTTGTTTTTGTGGTACCAGGGATCAAATTTGGGACCTTGGGCTTGCCAGGCAGGTGCTTAAGCCACTGAGCTATCTCCTAGCTCCATGTGTGTTTTTCTTGATTTTATTTTAAGGAAGGGTCTACAGGGTGTCCAGGGTCTCACTACTAGATCAGACCCTAGTGATCCACCTATTCACAGCATGCTGGGATTACAGGCACATGCCACCACGCCCAGTCTCAATTGCCGGCTCAGTGTACCCAAGGGTCTGGACCAGCTTGGCAGGCTGGTGATCAAACCCCCAACCCCTGCACCTGCAGGCGCTTTTCCATTTGGTTTTGAAAGTCATATAACTCTGTTGTAGTTTAGACCTAGAATGTTGCCCCAAAGGCTCATGTGTCCAAAGGTAGAGCATCTGGAGAGTGACTGAATCATGGGGCACTGTAACTGTCAGTGAATTAACCCAGGCTGAAGGTGCCCGAAGGTCCTGGTGGGGGTGGGATCAGGTGAGAAGGAGAGGGTCGCCCTGGAGGTGGTGCCCTGGCGTCTGGCCCTTGCACTTGCTCAGCTGCCAGGAGGTGAGCAGCTCCCCTCCACCAGCCCCTCCCACCACGCCCTTCCTGGCCTGCATCCAGCTGAGGAAGGACTGACTCTTCCCAACAGTGAACCAAAACAAGCCTCGCTCGCGCTTTGAGGGCTGGGCATTTTGTCCCAGCAAGGAGAAAATAACTGTAACAAACTAAGTGTAAATTCATGCAAAGAGTAGAGATTACATCATAATTCATGGAAAGGAATAGAAAAAGACCCAAAGGCAGGGCACCTAAGCTCGGCCAGGTGTTTACACAGCTGAGACCAGCTCTCAGAAAATAACTGCAGCTCTGCCCAAAAGCATCACTCATTGCTACCTCATGGCAAAGCAGAAAATGAAACCATGACCAAAGTACAGTACTTGGTGGGCTTCCAAAAGCTTGGAAGGCTGAGGCAAGACAGTCACAGCTACCAGGCCAGCCTGAAGCACATAATGAAGCCCTGTCTCAAAACTTTTTTTCAATATTTACATAAATAAAACCCTTTTTGCTTTTATTTTTGGTACCAAGAATCAAACTCATGACCTCATGCTTGCCAGGCAGGCACTGTGCTACTGAGCTATCTCCCCAACATCTTTTTTTATAAATTGGAATAGTATTTAGCTATTTAAACCCCTGCTTGAGCCGGGCGTGGTGGTGCATGCCTCTAATCCCAGCTCTTGGGAGGCTGAGGCAGGAGGATCGGTGTGAGTTTGAGACGAGCCTGGGCTACAAAAGTGAGCTTAAGGCCAGCCTGAACTGCATAGTGAGATCCTGTATCAAAAAGACAAAAAAAAAAAAAAGCCATGCTTGAGAGAATATTTATAACACAAAAAATAGCTCATTCTATAGACTACTATAGACAAAGCTAAAATGTAACCTGTATAGATCTTTGCATGTATTTAATTAATTAATTAATTAATTAATTTTTGGCGGGACCAGGGTTCGAACTCACCACCTTGTATGTGCTAGGCAGGCACTTGTGCCATGGAGCTATCTCCCCAGCCCCTCTTTTTACTTTATACTTTTCTCTATTTTCCATTTTCCCAGTGTCTCATATAAAGGTCTCAATTACAATTTCATGTTGTGAGGTGAGACACTGGCACATTCTTGCAGGTTTGGGCCACTGATGATAGCTGCATGGCTGAGGCTTATACCACCCAATGGAACTGTCCCATGCCCCCTAAGGAGACAGTCACGTGTGTATCACCAGTGATTCAGGACCACAAGGGCCTCTAGCTCAAATCCCAGCACTGAGAGGCTGAGGCAGGAGGACTGCCATGAGTTCAAGGCCAGCCTGGGCTACAAAGTGAGTTTAAGGCCAGCCTGATAGAACCACTTGACATATGAATTTTATTTTTTTAATTTATGTTACGGCCAGCTCAACCTGCCCTGGGAGTGGGGCTGGCATAGCATGTGGTCCAGGCATTGAACCACAGTCCCTGCGGTTGCTTAAGTAGGCACTTTAGACTGCTGAGCTATCTCGCTGGCCTGACATATGAATTTTAGTTATGAACATGTTAACAGTTGGGCTGACATAGATTTGTTGTCTTTCTGATACAGGGTCTAGCTCTGCAGCTCAGGCTGGCCTTGAGCTCACCTTAGAGCCTAACCTGGTCTCGAACTCACAACAATCCTCCGGTCTCAGCCTCCTGAGTGATGGGATTATATGCTTAGCTTATGGATTGACATGTTTCTAGAAACTGTTCTGCAGAACATAGTTTGATTTTATTTTATTTTATTTTTTTTTTGCGGGACTGGGATTAGAACTGACAACGTTGCACTTGCCAGGCAGGCACTTATGCCATAGAGCTGTATCCCTAGCCCCTAATTTTATTTTTTTTTTAATTTTTATTTTTGAGACAGAGTCTCACTGTGCAGTTCAGGCTGGCCTTGAGCTCACTTTTGTAGCCCAGGCTGGTCTCGAACTCACAACGATCCTCCTGCCTCAGCCTCCCAAGTGCTGGGATTACAGGCGTGAGCCACCATGCCCGGCCATAGTTTGATTTTAAATTCTAAGGTTCTAGTCAGCAGACTAGATAAAGCAGATGCATAAAGAGCTCCATCAGCATTACTGAGTTTCAACAAGCCAGAGAGAATCTCCTCAGATTCCTGTGCATGCTGTCACTGGCCTCTTGTGTGTGTGTGTGTGTATGTGTGTGTGTGTGTGTTGTGTGGGTGGATGCTGACTTGAGGGACAGGCTGGGAGCAGCACACAGGCACTGTGTCCACCCCCAGTAGGGTCTGCACCCACCACTGTGAAGTAGCCCTGCCCCATGGAGTGGGAGACTCCACTCACCTGGATCAAACCTCAACACCAGGACACAGAGGACCAAGGCGGCTAGAAGGCTCCTTTTGAAGGGCAGAGAAAGGAAGTGGCTCACTGCAGAGTCCCAAAGCCGGCGAAGCAACCTCAGCAGGGCCAGGAACTTGTGAGAGAAGGAGCCTGGTCAGGAGACAGAGCAAAACTTCAGGCTGAGTCAGGAGAACAGGCTTCCCTGGCTGAGCTGCAGGCTGGGTTGTAAGAGCTGAGAAAAAGTCATGAGATGGTTTCCCTGTGTAGCTCATTGAGTGGTTCAAAAAGAAGTGCTGGGGGCCTGGGCGTGGTGGTGCACACCTATAACCCCAGCACTTGGGAGGCTGAGGCAGGAGGATCAGATCAGAGTTGAGACTAGCCTGGACTACAAAAGTGAGCTAGGGGCTGGGGAGATAGCTCCAAGGCACGAGTGCCTGCTGGGCAAATGCAAGGTCATGAGTTTGAACCCTGGTCCTGAAAAAAAAAAAAAAAAAAAGTGAGCTCAAGGCCAGCCTGAACTGCATAGTGAGACTCTGTTTCAAAAAAGACAAAAAAAAAAAAAAAAAAAAGAAAAAGAAAAGAAAAGAGCTAGGGCTGGTGAGATAGCTCAGCAGTCTCAAGTGCCTATTTAGACAAGCTTAGGCAAGTATGCAAGGACCTCGGTTTGATCCCTGGTACCACAGGCTATGCCAGCTCTGCTCCCAGGGTGGGCTGCACTGTCCACCAAAAAAGAAATGTTAAAGTCTCCAAGACTGCTCTGAGGACACGCTGTACTGCTGTACTGTTGTGTGCAGACAGCACCTACTCAGCTGGCTCAGCCTGGCAGCTCTGCTGACAGCCTCATTAGTCTATAGCAGCCTTCATGTTGTGGCCTGTAATGCAACACAGAACCAACTTGCATTCTGGTTATCATGCTAACACAGCGAAATACAGTGCCTTGAATCCACACAGTGAAAGAGTTCAAAGCCTTGGCTTGCAAATACAACCATGAACATCAGCTGTTATGGTTCGCGTCTAGTTGCCTCCCCAAAGCCTCATGTGACCATTGGAGAAGGCTTCTAGAGACTGTGATTAATTCCTGATCCAATGCTGGGATGATAGGTATGAGTGCTGCGCCCACCCAGGGGCACAGAGCCTGAATACAACATAGGAGAGAAGGGCCTGCCAAATAGCTCAGTGGATTGAAGTGCCTGCTTAGGCCCATGCAGCAGCAGGGTTTAATTCAGCCTGCTGTGCTGGTCCGGGCATGCTGAGATGGCCAGTGAGACTGGGCGCGGTGGCACAAGCCTATAATCCCAGCTCTTTGAGTCCAATCTACTTTACATAGTCAGATCCTGTAGACCCTAGAGAGGCTTGCTAGTTGCCACAGCCGCCGTTCCTCCCTTTGCTGTGCCCACCCCCACCGATACCCTGCACCACGAACTGCTGCCCTCTGCCCATGTGCTACTCTGCCTTGCAGCCAGCCAAGTATGGGCTGAAATCTCTACTCACTGTGAGCTGAATAAATCTTTCCTTCCTTAATTTTGGGTGTTGGGTACTTTGTCCCAGAAATGAGAGAACAGTAACCAAGACACCAGCCCGAGTGCAAGAGGCACCAGTCCTGACAGAACCACCTGGATTCACCAAGCTTCCCTTCCCACCTCTGCTTCCCCAGGAGATGCAGTGCAGTGGGCCTGACAGCCACGCTGACGCCCGAGACCCAGCACCCAGTAGCACAGAATGATTCCACCTCAGCAGGCTGGTGCTTTCAAGCACACAGAGAAGAACACTTTGGAGAAGAAGATTACAGTCTGCAGGTAACAATAACAAAGCTTTCATGTAAGTTTAAAAAAAAAAAATCACACTGGGCATGGTAGCTCATAGCTGTGCTTCTAGCAACTGAGAGGCTGAGGCAGGGGATCACAAGTTCAAAGCTACTATGGATTCCACAGCAAGATTCTATCTCAAAAACAACACACACACACACACACACACGCACACACACGCACACACGCACACACGCACATGCACACACAAGCACACATATGCACACATAACAGAACACAAAAGAAATAGGACTACTGCATATGCTACCAAGAGAAAAACAGGGATCTGTGAGTAAAGATTACAAAGATAAAAAAAGATTCACACTAGGAAAGAACTTCCCTATGGAAATGTATAGAATTGGGGCTGGGGAGATAGCTCAGTAGAATAAGTGCTTGCCTGGCAAGCCCAAGGACACAAGTTCAGTCCCCAGTCCCAGAAAAAAAAAAAAAAAAAAGGAAATGTATGGAATTAACTTTCTGTCCTAGGAAATACATACAGACTCAAGGAAAAGAAACCAGTATGATTCAGGGGCCAAGGGAAGCACCCAGAACGCAGGGAGGTGACAACCAGCTGGGCTCTGGCCTGGCCTCACCTGATGGCGCAGGCACCCTAGGCAAAGACAGGTGAATGCTCCTCTGCCCCGCCAAATGGTAGCAAATAGGATTTCCTTTTAGGGTTTGGTGGTTGTTGCTATCTCTTTAAGACAGGGCTTCACTATACAGTTCAGGCTGGCCTTAAACTCATTCTATAGCCCAGGCTGGCTTCAAATTTGCAGCAATTCTTCTGCCTCAGCACCTGACCACACGTGGCAGGAAATAGGATTTTCTTTTCTTTTTTAATTGGTACTGGGGATTGAACTTAGGACCTTGTGTTTGCCAGACAGGTGCTTATGCCACTGAGCTATTTCCCCAGTCCATAATAGGATTTTCTGAGTCCCACAGCTTGTCTCTTATCGAGCTTCAGCACCCTCAGCTCCACTGGGTGGAAAACAAATGGGATATACACAACTTCAAACAGAACTGAAATACACGCTGTGGTCCTGCCTGGTAGCCTTTCCTTTCACTGATTAACTAAAAATTAAATGTCATCAGAAATCTGAAAAATTTAGAAGATAAAGTGCTGGCCCTGGCAAGTTTTATTTTTTGTATTAGGGATCAAATTCAGGATATTTTTTGTCCTGTTTTTGTATTGAGACAGGGTCTTACTAAGTAGCTAACACTGGCCTTGAACTTACCATGTAGCCTGGCCTTGAGGTCATGGCAAGCCTCCACGCCTCAGCAGCCTGAGTGCTGGGACTACAGGTGTGTATCACCATGCCTGAACTGGCAAATAGTCACGATGGAGGTGAATTTAAAAGGTAGGATCTGGGGCTGGGGAGACAGATCTGTGGCATAAGTGTCTGTCTGGCAAGTGCAAGGTCATGAGTTTGAACTCCAGTCCTGCAATTAATCAATCAATCAATCAATCAATCAATAAAAGGCAGGATCTGGGCCAGCAAGATGGCTCAGCAGTCTAAAGCGCCTGCTTAGGCAAGCTTAGGCAACCATAGGGACTGGGGCACCACATGCTGCGCCAGTCCCAACCTCAGGGCAGGCCAAGTCAGCCATAACGTAAATAAAATTTAAAATAAATAAATAAAAGGCAGGATCTGCTCAAAGTAAAGAAACCAGGATCTATTTGGCTTTTCCACAAAATTTCAAGGTTATCTGTTAGTTAATAATATTCTCTTATAACGATTTTTCTAAATAAAAATTATTATCAATTTCTTAGTGCAATCTAAACTGTACTTTTGTGCTTTTAAGCATTAATGATAGATGGTTTTATTTTATTTTTTATTTAAGTTTTTACAGGACCAGGGTTCAAACTCACAACCTTGTACTTGCCAGGCAGGCACTTGTGCCACGGAGCTATCTCCCCAGCCCCCAAAGGTAGATGGTTTAAAACAAAAATCAGTTTTGTTTTGGGTTTTTTTTTTTGTTGTTGTTAAAGAAAATTAGGACCAAAGGTAAATAACTTGCTTTTTTTTTTTTTTTTTAATGTACTGGGTATAGGGTCTCTCTATGCAGCTCTGACTCAGTGACCTTCCTGTTTTCAGCCTCCCCAGCGCTGGGATTACAAGAGTGCACCACCACAGGCTGGTGCAGTACATGGTTCCAGGGATTAAACTCCAGTCCTTGAGCTTGCCTGAGCAAGCGCTCAGTCCGCTGAGGTTTCTCACCAGCCCAGTAGTTTGCAATTTTGGTTCTACCTTTATGACTACTGAACTGGGAGATTTCCCTATGTATTTTATGCATCGTGTCTTCTGACTAGTAGTTCATAAGCCACGGGTCATCCATATTTAAATGGGGATAACCAACCAGGCATGCGGGTGCACAGCTGTAATCGCAGCACTCAGGAGGCAAAGGCAGCAGACTGCTGTGAGTTTGAGGCCAGCCTGGGCTACATATGAGTTCAAAGCCAGCCTTTAGGCTAGAGTGAGACTTTGTCTTTTAAAGAGGGGTGGGGTATAATCAAAGACAAAATGAAGTCATGTACATCTGTGAAAATAATTCAAAAGCTTTAAAAAAGTACCATGTTGATTGTTACTATTACTTGGTTCCCAATGACCATAAAGAGGTGACACAGGCTATTATGCTGTGACCTTTGCTACAGGGCAAGAAAAGCAACAGTTGCTTTGGGCACAAACATTCACAGAAGACCCCATGCATACTTTTCCACTGGTTCTATGGTAGAGGCCCTGAATGAAGAACATGTAACCATTCCACATCACTCTTTCAGGCCTGAGACCACTGGGCTGGCTGGAATTTTCTTCACTTCGACTCCTGGGTACTTAGCACATGCTGGTATAAGTATATATATATTTTTAAATTTTATTTATTTACTTATGTTACAGCCAGCTCAGCCTGCCCTGGTGGTGAGAGTGGGGCTGGCCAGCATGTGATGCCGGGGTTGAATCCCGGTGCCTACAGTTGCCTAAGCTTGCCTAAGCAGGAGCTTTTTTCTTTTTTTTCTTGAATTTTTAAATTTTTTTTTTTCTTGTTCCAGAACTTTCATTTGTTTGTTTATTTTTATGGCCGGCTCAGCCTGCCCCAAGGGCAGGGCTGGTGCAGCATGTGGTGCCAGGGATTGAACCACAGTCCCTGCAGCTGCCCACGCTTTCCTATGCAGGTGGTTTAGACCACTGAGCCATCCTGCCGGGCCCTAAGCAAGTGCTTTAGACCTCTGAGCTATCTTGCTGGTCTATATAATTGGGTTTTTTTTTTTAAATTATTTTTTATTTATTTATTTATTTTCTTGTTTCAGAACTTTTGTTTGTTTATTTATTTTTATGGCCGGCTCAGCCTGCCCTGAGGGCAGGGCTGGCGCATGTGGTGCCGGGGATCGAACCGCGGTCCCTGTAGCCGCCTAAGCTTTCATAAGCAGGCTCTTTGGACCACTGAGCCATCCTGCCGGGCCCTAATTGGGGGTTTTTTGTTTTTGGTTTTTTTGTGGGACTGGGCATTGAACTCACGACCTTGTACTTGCCAGGCAGGCACTTGTGCCAGGGAGCTATCTCCCCAGCCCCTAGTCTGTATAGCTTTTTAAAGAAATAAACATCCTTTTCTTTAATAGCTAGACAAAGAGATAACGCTCCTTGTAACAGAGCACTCCTCACACCCACCTCTGTGCAGGAACCTGTTTTGCTGGGGCCAGGGACACAGCTCAGTAGAATAAGCACTTGCCTGACAAATGCAGGGTCCCGAGTTCAATCCCCAGTTCCACAAAACAAAACAAAAAAGAAAGTCACTATATAGAACCTGTTTTGTTTTTTGGTACTGGGACCAAACTTGGGACCTTGTGCTTGCCAGGTAGGGGCTTCTGCTGCTGAACTATATCCCCAGCTGAGAGCAACCTTTTGTATGACACTGGTACAGTCACTGAGCAAAACTGCAGGCTACTTGTCAGGCAGCCTCAGCTGGAGCCACTCAAGAGCCCTAGTTAAGAAGGCAGACTGGACACTGAGCACAAGCACCAGAGTTGAAGATCAGCAACTTTCACTTCCTAAGGCAAGCTATCAGGCAACTGCTAGTTTCTTGGCTAAGCCTAAGCATGTCTTGGGGGGATACACTGGGGCCAGCAATGGTGGCAACAACAGATCCAGGGAGAGGACCCCCAACGAGATAACTGGCCAGACTCTACAAGTAAGGCGATATCCAGGAGACGTGAGCCAGGGCTTAGAAGGGCTGGGGAGATAACTCAGTAGAATAAGTGCTTGCCTGGCAAGTGCAAGGTCCTGAGTTCAATCCCTGGTACCAAGAACAAAGAAAGAGTCAGGGCTTGGAAACCCAGCCCTCCCCAACAGGGCTTCTCCGTCTACTGCCAACTTCAGAAGGTCTGGCCCAGCTCTGTTAAGCAACCCAACAGGCATCCTACTGTATGACGAAAGAGCTACTCAAGTGTCCGCGTGCTGAGGAAAGTCTTGAAGGACCCGGGTGCACGGAAAGCCCATAACTCCACTCCGCTGCGTCCTACCTTCTTGGTTTACCTTTGGCACCTCCTGGGAGCCTGCGAGGTCCTGTTTCTGCTCTGTGCTGTTCTGCTGCTGCTGCTGCCTTGCTGTATGAACGGCCTGGAGCACTTCCAGCCGTCGCTGCACACCAAAGGCTGTGGAGTTCGCTACCAGCTCCTCTGCCTCTGACAAGTGGCCCAGAGGCAGCAGTAGGCGCTGCAGGTGGAGTTCAACCAGCACTCCATATTCTGGAAGGCCTTGGTTGTCTGGTTCTTGGAGCCAAGCTCTAGCCACCTCCAGCATGGCTCTAGGCTCTTGCATTTTGCTGTACAAAAGAATGCTGCATCCCAAATAATCCAACCCCCCGCCCCCAGATAAAAGAAAGTCAGGGCTCCACAGTTCATTCATGTCTTATATTCAATACACCTTTCCTATCCACCCCCCTACCCCATCCTTCATCCTCCAGTCCTGCCCTATGGAATGGTGACAGCATTAAGAATTAGACTTTTAGCCAGCTATGGTGGCACACACCTGTAACCTTAATACTTGGGAGGCTGAGCCAGGAGGGTCTCTGCAAGCTTAAAGGCCAGCCTGGACTTAGTGAGTTTGAGGCCCCAGCCTGACCTATATAGCAAGACCTTGACTGAAAATTTAAAAAAGAAAGGAAGAAAAAAATTAGTACTGTCTAAGGAGTAGCAGCACTTCCGGCTCTGTCCACTTGTCACCCCACTCATTGTCCCATATCCCCTATTCTTTTTCACTATCCTAATCCTAAATTCCTTCTTTATCCTCTATTGCTATGTTCTGAGATCTGAAAAAAAAAAAGCATGACAGAAACAGGGAAAGGGAAAAGAGAACTATTTGTCCCTGATTCAGGAGAGGACAAGAAAATCCTCATATTTCTGCACCAATCCAGTATCAGCAACAAGGACCTACCACAGCTCCAGGACTTTGGGGGGCAGCTTTTCAGGGACCTGATAATACTGAAGGACCCAGGAGAGGGCTTCTTGCCACCGATCCATCTCTGCCAGGGCCTGGATCCCCACAACACACAAGGAACACTTCGCCTCCAAGGAGCTGTTGTGGAGGAAAGACAAAC
>PVJA010047522.1:0-14595 GCA_004027025.1 Myocastor coypus
CCAGTCCGGGGTTCTTCCACCTTCTTTAAAAAGATCAGCGTCTGTGCTCTGTACCAGCATCCAAGGACAGGTGCATGCCCGGTGCAGAGAGCAACATGGAAAGCAGAGGCCAGAAACAGGCGGCCTGTGCTGGGGAAGGGATGTCAGACTGGGCCCCTCTTCAGACCGCGGGAGTGTGTCTACAGGATACAGATCCCTGTCCTGGACACCACAGTGAGCGTCCTTCACACCTGCCTGTGCCCCTGCAATCTCTGTCTCCTGGGTGTGGGCAGCATCCCTGTGATGGGGCACTGCGGGGAGGGGGGTGTGCAAAACTGCAGAGAGTCTGTAGGAGGGGACCCGGGAGAAATGTGCCCAGGGCCGAGCGAGGGGTGCTGAAGGCCCAACCAGCAGCCACCCAGGAGCTGCTGAGCTCCCCAAAAGCAGAACTGGTTTATTGAAAGAATAGATTTTAAGAGGAAATTTGAGACAGCAATAGCAGCAACATCTCAGAGAAAGACAGGGGGGAAAATAAAGTTGCAAATCGGGCTTTCGCGCAGGGACTCAGATTTTACAATAAGCACTTAATTAAAAATAAAATGTATTGATGCAGTAGGCAAGCCACGTTCCGAGGACGGTAAAAATACAGTGGGCTCCCCCACGCCCCAGATGCTCCACCTGCCCACTGTAATTACAGGGCTTCGCAGAGGAGGAGGAAAACACCACAGAGAGAGAGAAGTGCTTGAATATTTTTCTTCTATTGTGCTGGGCTCATTTGAATTATAATGTGCTGTAGGCCGGCGTAGGAAATTTTGTGCCTTGAATAATGAATCCCCCTGGAGCCCGTGGTACCTGTACCTCTTTTTAGTGTCCACTGAGAATAACGTGTTCGACATTCAAGTGACAACACAGGAAAGGATTTCAAAACCCCTAAGCCCCCCGACGCTGAATGCCCCGACGGCTCTTCTGCCCGCCCTCTCTTTGCCTTCCAAATGCACCAAGCTCTTCTTTACTTAAAATATGTTCATCTCTCACACAGGTCCACGATGTGCTACAGAAATACCCAATGGACAGATGACCCCCTGCTCCTAAATCCCCACTCGTCCTGCCCGGCACAGGGCTTCAAAGTAGGTAAGGGTCCAGAATGATATCAAGATTTTTAAATAGGAAATTCCGGGAACAGAGAGGCTCCATATCTTGTCCCTAACCAACACAGGCTTTTCTGGTGTCAGAATCACTCAAGTGGGCTTAGGCTGGCTTTCCATAAGAAAGGCTGCTGAACAGTCAGTGATTTAATAAAACAGACAGCCCTTCATCCAAGTACTACCGGAGCAGCAGACCCTCCAGGGTTCTGAGGAACTATTTGACAGAGGTTTTACCTTAAGGAGCAAATGCCTCGCACTCTGAAAATCTCCGTGAGATGAAGAAAATGGAAGTCTTACAAAAAGATAAGATGAAGGCAAACACTTTCACAGGCAATAATTTTGAACAAATTTTATTTCTGTTTTAGGTTGTTGAGTGGAGTATTCTTTCTAATTTGACACAAATTTACAAGTCTTCTCAAAAACAAGTTATGTTTAGCTAACGTTATCGGGGCATATCCATATTATACCACAATGCCATGTTTTAAAAAATTAAAGTTCTGTTCTGGCAATCTAGTTCAGTGCAGAGGGCTTGACTAGCATGCCTAATGTTCTGGGTTCAATCCCCAGGACCCTGAAAAACAAAACAAAGATAAAATAAACTTCTTAACGACGAGGATTTCTAAGACACATTAGTAAGTTTTTTTTTTTAAAGTAAGTGTACTATTTCTATTTATGAAAAACAAAATATATATTTCTACATTACCTTTCTCTATTGATCTATAGATCTGTTTCTATATTTGTTTGGAGAGCCATAAAATAGCTCTAGCTAATTTATCTCTGGACATCTTTGGGAAGGGATGTCGGGGGTGTAGGTGGAGTGATTGTCCCCTCGTGCTATAAATCCTTTGTCATTTTGCTTCAAAGCTATGTAACTGAATTGTTTGCTTAAAAATTAATGAAATGTAATAAATAATAAAGTGATCCCCACCACAGCCATGGGAAGGCTTGATGTTGAAGAGAGGGGCATCATGGTCCTTGTCAGTGATTTGCCGAGAACTGTAGCCCGTTCCTCATTTATCAGGGCTGGTAACTTCCCCAAGGCAGCGGCTCTGCTGCCTTTGACCCGATTGCCCTCTGCACTGATATCAGCACCAACAGTCAGGGAAATGACTTGAAAATGGCAGTGACACAGAGAGAGATGAGATGGGGCTTAATCAAGAGGAACAACAAAGGGCAACTGGTATACTTGTCCTTTCTTTCTTTCTTTCTTTCTTTCTTTCTTTCTTTCTTTCTTTCTTTCTTTCCTTCTTTCTTGTATTTAGTGCAGTCTACACGATCTCACTACATAGACCAGACACGGAGCGATTCTCTTGCTTTTAGCCTCCCAGCTGCTGGGATTACAGGCACACACCCCACCTCAATCACCCTGCCTGTCTCTGTGTCTGTCTACGTGGGTGCATTCATCCGCTGAGCTATCTGGCCAGCCCCACTTGTTCTTTTTGAGCTAGGGCACCTCCTCTGTGACTTAAGAACTCTGATGAGGCTTTTTATAGGTCCCCACTTATTGACACTCATGAACATGGGGCTGAAAGCAGAGAACCCTAAAGCCTGGTAACACAAGACATTTTGGGATCTTGAAACACCCCGGGATCCAGTGCTTTCAGCAGCCGCAAGAATCGTGACAAGCATCAGTTGCTTGACCTGAGATGTCCCTCCGAGCGTTCCCAGCCCCGTTTTGCAGCAGCTCAATACTGCAGTACAGCTCAGCCAGGATGTGCTCCTGCCCAAATAAAACAATTCAGACAATGGACACAAAAGCCCCTCTTTCCTTTCACCTGCTCTCTGCTTTTCCTGGATGAAGCCAGAACTTTCCCTCACTGAAAGCAGCAGCACACAGCTTGAGCGCTATTTTGTGACATTTTGCAGCACATTCCTGGGCGACGGAGGCTGGGGGGTGCTATGCCTGATAAGATGATTGGCAGCCGTTTCCCTGGACGCCTGCTCAAAGCAACAGAGCAAAGGTGTAAACTTCCTCACCTCGGACTACACCAATCCACAATGCCTCCGACCGACCTTGCCATGTGCTCCCGGCAGAAGGGGCCCAATTATTCCAAGTTAGAAAACCTCTAATTCAAGATTCCAACACTTTCAGGAAGATACAAAGTGTGTTTCTGAGCTCAGTAAAGTGGTAAAATACAAGCAATTTGTCTTACCACAATGACCAGAAAAATAACATGATAATAAGATATCAGAACCATGGAGGGTGACAAAATAATTCTAAACTAATGTTTGAGATCCTTCGGGATGCATACGTTTTCCTGGAATCATGGAGAGAGTGGGATTAAGGTGACATTCCAACATTAGGCTGAATGCACTTCTTTTTGGCTCTATCCCTCCAACTCCACTCTCTGTTCTTCTCTAACCTGCTCTGGGCCTCAACAGGCTGCCCTGGCACTCCACTGGTAATGGGCATCATGTGCTCTTCTTCCTCTCTAGCCGGAGTTTGGTCAGTGGGAGGAACTTGGCCAAATGTGCAGGTTGAGAAAAAAAATGAGTTTGACCACTCTGGAGCCCCAGTCGCCTGATTGCAGTTGGCCCAGGGCATCCCTCTCTTGCAGCCTGTGGCCACTGGCTCTCAGCGGACTGTCTCTCTGGAGCCTAGAGTCTGCTTCCTGCCCCTGGTCTTCAGGCCTAGGAATGGTATTGGTGCCCTGCTGTTGCTGCTCTGGGGTACCTACTGGCTTCCCTAACTTTTGCCCATCTTTCTTTCTTTATTTCTTTTTCTTTTTTTTTTTTTTTTGTCTTTTTGAGACAAGGTCTTGCTATGTAGTTCAGGCTGGCCTTGAGCTCACTTTTGTAGCCCAGGCTGATCTCGAATTCACACTGATCCTCCTGCCTCAGCCACCCAAGTGCTGGAATTACAAGTGTACGCCACCATGCCTGGCTCTGTCTTCCTTCCTTTCTTTCTTTCTTTCTTTCCTTCCTTCCTTTCTTTCTTTCTTTCTTTTGATTAAATTGTCCAACTTTATTTTTTTAAATATGGAGACATTGCTAAATTAGAACAATCAAAAAACTAGACATGATAAAATGCAAATAGCATCCAAATATGATGGCACACCCCTGTAATTCCAGCCCTGAGGGAGGCTGGGGCAGGAGGCTCACAGGTTTCAGTACTGTCTGGTGAACTTTGGGCTATCACTCAGGGTAAAGGCCCTAGTACTGTCCCCAGTTGCCCACATTTCCGTAAGTCATTCCTTTATTAAAATCTCCTCCGGTCACTCACTTTGAAGGACCACCAGTTTCCTACTGGGCCAAGACCCATACAGATGCTACCAGAAGTTGCTTCAGGGAAGGGCTATCAGCCTGAGAAGGATGCAGGAATTCTTGGATGCTTTGGTCAGAGAACTAGAGCAGGTCATAGTCACCCTTCTCTCTGCACTCTGCCCTCGGGCCCAAACCCAGGCTTGAGCTCTCCCACTGGCTACATTCAACAAGAGAAGACATTTGCCCCCTGCTAGGAGGGTACGCGGCTGTCCGAGTCATGTGTAACCTTTCAACACAGTTGTAGCTGGGGCTAAACAAGAGCTTTCATGAGAACAAAGGTAAGAAAAATCTCACCCTGAGGCTAAAACATGTCCCCCTTACCACAAAGATGGATAAGAAAAATGATATCTTTACCCCTTTGAAAGTCTACTACCTGGAAAACTAGAACACATGCATGTTTTTCCAAGTTAATGCCAGAGTTTTCCAGACGCACAATGGCTCTGCCTTAATTCTAACGTTAGAAAAGTCAAGAAAGTCAAAGACCTGGCATGTGGAAGAAGAGGCTGGAGTCCTCTCCGTTGACCTCTATACTTTCTCAATAGCACAACCCTCAAGGGACGCACTGTGTCTCCTCCTTCCGCTGCCAGATACCGAAAGGGAGCAGAGCTCCTGAGGGCAGTGCTGCCGTGCACTCAGTGATAAAGAGAGATGGGCCCAGGGAGCCAGTACTGCATCTGGTAGCAAGGCCTTGGGGCCAGGTCAGGACAAGGACCTCAGTTGTCTCTCCCCACAGCAGTCTGCTGATCCTGGAGGAAAGACAGCCATGAGGCTGTTTGGGCCAAGCTTCTGCAGGAAGAATGCTGCCCTTTCTCTGCAGCTCTGGATCCCAGAATCACGGAATCAATAGCTCAGAAGCTGGCAGCCTCCTCAGAGGCCTGGGCAGCCTCCCTTATGGTCACATGGCTCAAGACACTCTGTTCTTTGTGACTGCTACTTGCCCCAGTGGGGCAAGGACCTCTGTAGGGAACAATGCTTCAGGTGCCCCTGAACTCTAGAGACTGACGGAAACTTTCCTTTCATCTGTGCCCTCAGCATGCCCAACTCCCTGATTCCTGTGCCTCCCCAAGACCTGAGGCTCAACTCTGATTCATATAGAGACAGAGACCATGTAAGATTCGGGGTGCCCGAGGGCAGCAGCACAAATACCTTCAGGGCTTTGCTTCATGCAACTAACGTCAGAGATATTTTATAAAAACAAGACTGGAGGTCACATTGCTTCTTGGATAAAAGGAACTTCGCTTCAAAGAAATTTGCTTGGTAAACAAAGCCAGGAAGATTGCCAGGGTGCTGGTAGGTAGAAGCAGCTGTCACTGATGGTGCCAGAGCTGCCTGGGACGTCACTCCCACTAATCAGAGATCCAGAGATCTGCTGGCTGAGGCTCTAGGGCTTTAATTGCCTTCTCTCTCAGAACACAGGGGCTGAGGGACATGAGTCCAAGCGCTTTCCAGCCCTCCACTCTATGCATAATCAGGGACATCCTCCCTCTGGGCACTTAGACGGGCGAAGTTAGCCAAGAATGGAAAGGGGACTCAGTGTCACGGGAGCCAGGATGCCCAAAGTTGGATCCCAGCTCCATCACTAACTTCTGTGAGACACTGGAGCCGTTCTTTCATCCTCTATGACTCAGTTGCCTCGTCAGAAAGGTGGGAGCCGCTTTTGTCCCATTTCAGAGGCTTGTCGTAAGGATTAAATGACACCCTGTGGTGAAGGCTTCAGAAGAGCAGCCCCCAGTCTTTTGGGCCTCAGGGCTTCAAAGAGTGGTGACGCTGACCCTGCGGAGCAACTGAAAATGCAGATGAAACTTCCCGCACCCACTGCGCTCCCACTGGGGCTGCGTAACCAGTCCCTAACAGACCACAGACCCGTGTCTCACAGGGGTTCCTGGGGCTGGGAAACCCTGACTTAGAGGCCCATTGTGAGCGCTTGTTGTCTTCCTTGCTTTGAGGACATCTGGTCTGTTGCTGTCTCTGGTTCAGCCTGGCTAAAAGAAGTTTGACAAACTTGTGAGGGTAGGGCGTGGCATTTATTACCTGTTCAGCTAGAGAAGATGGGCGAGTGCTCCCATGCTCCTTATGGATTTCCTAGCTAGGAGAGGGGAGAAGAGCGCAGAACCCCTGTGCAAAACACGGCCCGGTTCCCATCCAGCCCTCGAGCCCGCAGTGGCTCCTGCATCACATATGGCATCTCCCACACAAGTCCCAGGTCACCTCAGACCACTTTCCAACACCCAAAGCCATAGCCGCCGAGGTGCCTGGCCATCACCAAAATTGGCGGAAAGCTAAGAAAGCCCCCATGGGCTTGGGAAATGACCCTGGAGGACAGGATTGGTCTCCAGTCTGCCAGCTGCAGAGAGTGGAAGTGGCACATGACCTTGGGATGCCAGCCATGCAGCTACTAGGAGCCTCTGTCTGAAGAACGTGACAATTACCGTGAGCTTTGTGAGTCCCTGGCTCTGTCCCTTTACCTTCCTGAGACCCCCTCGACCTTCCCTATCCAGCTGTGTCCTTTGTAAAAGGCACCTAATAGCACTCTGCCCTCGGGCTTCTGGTTGGGTGTGGTCAGTAGGGTGCAGCAGCTGGAAAAAGAACCAAGGAAAGGGGAACAGGAGGCTTCCCTGAGCCTTCCACCCACATCCACGCCATCCACGCTGTCGTCCACACCGCATCCCATTCCTGAAAGTGTAAGTCCCATCAGAAGCCCTTTCCTTCAGCTTCAGTTCTTCCTCCTGATCCTTGGGAGCCTAGAAATGAGAAAGCTTCTTCCTAGCTCCAGCCCCACACCCCCTGGTTTCCCTTCACCTCCCCATCTCAGCCACAGCCCTAACTTTCTCCAGCACCCCACACTTGAACATGGCCTCGTCTCCTGCAGGACCCTGAGAAGACAGGCTTAGCTCTGGCCAGGGACACATGATTCCGTGGCTTTGCCATGTCTTTGTTTCATTACCATGCCACGGAAACATACCTACAACACGTATGTGCACTAGGAAGCTACCACCCATGTCAAATGAAACAATGATCTGAAATGTTCTGTTTCATAGCCACCTTCCCGTCACCAGTGACATCCATACACGGGAACACACACATGTGCACATGCGTGCACACAGATTACCATAGCAGAAGGCTGAGGAGAAACCACAAGCTTCCTTCCTACTGGTCAGCCAGGTTGACATGCTAGCCAAGTGACCACATCCGGGAATGACCTGGCTCCAGCTAGGCACACAAGTCAGAGCCTTGGTGGTCAGGGCCCACTCTGGGAAAAGGGAGCCCCGAAGTCCTTCTCATCCTTGCTTCTCCCTCTTCCAGGAAAGCAGAACAGGGCATCACACACCCAGAATGTGCCGGTAGCTTTCCTTCCTTCCCGCTGAGATAATCACGACTGTATGAGCCACAATTGGCACCTCGGCAGCCAGACCCATGCTAGGTGCCTGGGATTGACCACTACAGGGAAATATTATGATCATGATTACAGGATGCTGGGCCAGGCAGCACAGTGACCAACAATTTACAATCTAATAGCCATTCAGTGGTGGGTAATACCGTGGGCCTTACCCTGCAATTGGAGAACAACTAGCCCTCTCTAATGTAGCAGTTTTCCCATCAAAAGCCCAGCATTTGCTTTTGATTTCTGCTAATCAGTAGCTGTGCCAGCTTTGGCTTTAGATTTGGAAAAGCTAAACAAGAAAGCATAGAATGATACCCTCTTCTTTAGAGCCCCTGAATGGGATGCTTAGGTGGTTCTGTAGAGCTGAGGAGAGGGGATCCCAAACAGAAGCAGGATTAGCAAGGCAATTTCACTTCTTAAAAGAGCCACAGAAGTTGGTCCCCAAATCTTTGCAGGAAGTGGGAAGTGCTGCCTTATAATCGGGGAGTCCAGTAAGGTCAGGTGTGATGTGTATAAACAGGCATGGTGTATAGCTGGGTGCATGCCATGGCTGCCATCTACCTGTGTGTAGTTACACACACACACACACACACACAAGAATACAATTCCTCCAACCACAGGGCTGCCGTGGGTCTCTCTGGCATGTTGTCCCCAATTCTGCCTGAGATCATAGCTCAGTGCCATCAGTCTGATGAGACCCAAGTCACCCTTGAGTCATAGTCTTCTAGGACACCTCCTCAGAATTATGCTATATAGCTGACAGGAACTTCTGGCCACCCAAGAGTTCGAATCCATCCTGAATGACCACCTTTCCCAAGTGGTCAGGTTAGCTCAGTTGCTACAGTGAAGGACAGCAGAAAAGACTGGGCTTTCTATCCAAATAGTGGCTTAGCTTTTCTGAACCTCACTTTCCTTAGCTGCCCAACAAGGATAAAAATACCTTCCCTGTCTATCTCACCATAGAGGTGTGTGGATTGAGTGGTATATTCTTGTCTGTGCAGTTTTTATTTTAAAAAACAAAACAGGACCGGGGAGATAGCTCAGTGGTGTAAGCATCTGCCCGGCAAGCACAAGGTCCTGAGTTTGATCCCTGGTACCATCAAAAAGAAAAAAAAAAAAAAAAAAAAAAAAAAAAAAAAAAAAAAAAAAAAAAAAAAAAAAAAAAAACCCAAACAAAACAGAGACAAGGCCACTCTGAGTCCCGGCCCTAAAGGACAATGAGTTAACTGCACATTCTTCCCTCGTGCCAGCCTCAGCCTCCGATTCTCCCTGTGCCCGCTTTCCCAGAGAATGCCCCAGTCACTGGGCTGGCAAATACCATTTTGTTCCTCCCAGCAGGCTCTTACAGGGCTGGTGATCCAGCATGCCCTGTCTCTACTGCACAGCACAGCACCACGACCAGAGTAATACTGGGTACAAGAAAGGTAGAAAAGGACAGAAGAGAGAAAAGCAAGAGGACCCAGCTCTCTCAGTCTCTGACCATGGACAGCAGTGTCTGTCTGCTCACGGGATAGAGTCTTGTCATACCATTTTCTGGCTTCTTCCCCAAATAGAAGGAGCACTATGCCTTGGCCCTGACCATTGCCAACCTGGTGGGTTCTCAATAGAAGAGAACTTCCCAAGCCCAGAGTCCAGACCTTTTCACCCACACTGGCTCACTCCCAGAGCAAGGTGTTAGTGGAAGCGTGCAGGTGACCTGTGATAAGCAGTTCCTCTGATACTTGGTGGTGGTGGGACTTGTGTGATCCGAAAAGAAAGACGAGAAGAAATGATGGCCTGTGAGCCTTCCCGCAACCCTGGGAGCATATCCAGCCAGGTCCTGCCCCCTTCATGGGCATGAGACCACTGAATATTTACAGCAATGGAAAAGGAAGAGTCCCAAAGCAGATGGAGAGAGCGGAGGACAGATGTGGTGTTTGTCACTGCTGGCCTCAGTAGACTCTAGACGTGGGTGCTGCCTACAATTACTTCAAAAAGGACCCAACATGGAGCTGGAAGGTAAAAAGGAAAATATTAGTGATTAGCTAAAGAGAAGTCCGGCCACACATGAAACCAGGTGATCATCTATGGAAAAATAGATGATGCTGGAAATCGTGGTGACTACAGGGTTGACTCCTTCAGACCCATTCCTGAGTCCTGAGAGGACTCATCAAGAGCAATCAGGCAGAGCCCATGGAGCATGAGAGGAAGCTTCTTCCCTCTTAAGAGATAGCCACAAGGGTCAGCCAAATTAGCTCAGCAGATTAAAGCAGCAGCAAGCAGGTGCAGGGGCCAGGGATTCAATCCCCAGGGCCTGCTATGCTGGCCCCGCCCCCAGGGCATGCTGAGATGGCAATGGAGCCTGGGCATGGTGGCGTGTGCCTGGAATCCCAGCTCTTAGGAGGTTGTAAACAGGTGGATCACTGTGAGTCCGATTTAGTAGTGAGACCCTGAGCATCCTGTAGACCCTTCCATAAAATACAGAGAGAAAGAGAGAGAGAGAGAGAGAGAGAGCCGTAGCCAAGGAAGTCTGTCTTCCTCCCCTGGATATCATCACAGCCACACCTGATACCCAAATAACCGCAACCACCTTGTTTGCAGTCAGACGATGAATTTAATGTCAAAGATGGCAGAGGGTAGGAAATAGAGAATAAGTTCTTGGTGACATCATTAGTCTAAGAAACAACCAGGCCTGGCACCTAACCCAATTGGTATCTTTAAATTACCTGAGATGATAAATCCTTTATCTGAGCCAATCTCAGTGGGGCTTTCTATTCATTTCAGCTTAGAGTAACTTAACTGTCATAAGAACCCAAACCAGGGAAAACTAGACCACTGGGGTCAGAGGGGGCCCACTGCCAGACTCAGTGGCCATCTATCAAAGACGCTGTCCCCCGACTCCTTAAGCCGGTAGCAGCCCTGGAGAAGCCTGGGGCCAGCTGAGCCTACAGGTGTGGTCTTCCCAGCTTCAGCTGTCCGTCGGAGTTGGCGAGGCACAAAGCCGGCCAGCCTGTTACAAAACCCCATTCAAGAGCTTCTGGTGCACAAATGTCGGGCAGTTGGGGACTTCTCACTCTCCTTGGGATCCCCCCTCAGCCTCCTCACGGGCCAAGCCTCACAGCTGCCAGGCTCAGAGACTGACTCCAAATGAGGAATGTGGGGCCTGCTCCCAACACTATATCCCCTGAGCAGCTGAGGCTGTGGGGCCCTTGGCCCTGCAGGAAACCCTCATCGCAGAGCAGGGATGTGTGCATCAACAGGCTGGGCATGGTGACCATGTCAAGTTGAGTGGGCTTCTGGGATATCAGTGTTTCTGATTCAGGCTTTCCCAAGCCCCCATTTCTTGTGACTAAGGCGCCTCCAAGGGGAGGCAGTCTGAGAGGCGCTGGTGCTGACATAATCACCCTTCAGAAATGCACAGCACCGTGTGGGTGAGGAGCCCCACAGATGCAACTCTTGGGTTTACAGGTGAGCTGAGGAGATCAGGGAGGACAGAGGTGCTCGTCATAAGGGCGTCTTAGGCTAGGAAGGTGGTTTTGCTACTTCACCAGGTCTCTGCAAATGCAGCTCCTTTTCACCCAATCTTTCTTCATTTTAATTATAAATTATGAGCCAGCGCTGGCACATCAGGTTGACCACAAGCCAACAGGAACTGCTGGAAGTGACAGTGGCTGCTTCCTTAATTTAAGAAGCAGGAAAAGAGGTTGTGTGTCCATGTGCATAGAGGCCAAGCTTTGCATGAGCTGTGTCAGCAGGGGCAAGGGCACCAAGCGAGCCAGGGGCCACCCAGGTCCGCGGCAGCCATGTGTGCCCCTGGGAACAGGACCTGGGGACCACCCGAGCCCCAGAGCTGACTGCATTCTATTGTTGGACTGCAGGATGGGACCCTGGAGCACTGGCCAGGCTCACACCACAGCTGGGTTGAACCAGCCCCACACGCCTGGAAGTGTACTTACATCACCCAAGAGGACAGTAACAGCCCACCAGACCAGCATCATGTGAAGAAACTTGTCCCAGGCTCCACGCTAGACCACCGCCATCAGCATCTCTGGTAGGGCCTGGGAGCCAGAGGGGGTCAGTGTGGGGCACACAGCCCTAGGCAGCAACTTCTCAGACTCAAGAGAGGAACAGCTTGTTCTGAGGTTAGAGAGAGAAAGCGAAAGACAGATAGAAGGAGATGGGAGAAATCATGACGTTGAATGTATACTTTGAACTACAAAAACTATAGCTTCAGGACACAAAAGTTATTCAAGACTTTGGCCTTCCCAGGAAGCCCACTCCAAAGATATCTTTCCTAAGCATCTCTAAAGCACAGCAAGCTGTAAAGTGGACGCTGGGCCTATGTTTTTCACCTGTAACCCGTGCCTCCTGCCAGCGCACCGCCTCCTCAGAAAAACACACTGCTCAGCAGAAAGCAAAACTCAGCTTCAAACACGTGCCACTGAGCAACCTAACAGGCAGTAGGATACACATCTGAAGTCACCCAAATTGAAGATGTCCCCAAGACCTCATGAATATGCCCAGCTTCAGCCATGATGGTCTTTTCAATCTGAGGGTACGCTTGTAAAACCCTGCCATATCAACTTCATACCTCTCACTGATTCATCTTGACGATTCTTTTTCTATGACAGAAGTCTGCAAAACTGCAGTGTACCCTCTGGGTAGGGAAGAGTCAAAGTCTCCGTTTCTCCCTTGGGGGGGGGGGTTCATTGGGCGCAGTTCAGTGACAGCTCCATTTGTAGCAAAGGACTGTCCAGTCCAAGGAACATTGGTATGGGCTGCATGTGGCCTTGAATAGGAAGGCCACTATTCACAGGTGAGACTTTGGCTCTGGGAATGAGAAACGGCCTCTCTGGTATGGAGTGGGGGAGAAGAGGAGGTGCCAGCCTGCAGAATGACCTCCTGCCTACACACGATCTGTGAGGCAGGATGGCTTTGGGCATCTGAGATGCTGTTATGTAGCATGGAGTCTCAGGACAGCATGGGAAAGCAGAAAAGAGATGGACACTCTGAACTGTCACCTTCCCCCTCAGCCCTTTGACACTGTGCACAGAGGGGCAATGCAGTCTGTGGACTGTTCGGCATCCTGCCAGTACAGACCTATAGCAGATCTCAGAGAAAAGGCTGGTGCTTCCCATACGGAACTCAGGACCAAGATGAACTGGATCCCACAGAGTCAAGAGGAACCACAAACCGAGGTCTCCACCCCAGGCTCCCCAAGACTCAGGTTCAAAAGACCCAAGAGGCTGCCTATTTAAGGAACTCTACAAGGGGGTGTTTCCCAGTCCCTGTAGCATGGTCCTCCCACAGAGGCGACCTCAGGTTCACAGGCCAGGCCTCTTAGCTACTAAGAACGCGTGGACTTGGTTCCTCCACAGGTTCATTCATCAGCTGCACTGCTCACTGACTGGGAGACTGTGGTCCGCATCTCACTAGGACGGATGTCAAAAGGACGTCTGTGCTAGTGGCTCTCTGGAAGCACAGACCCATGGTTCATAACAGTGCTGGTCTGGAACCAGCCTGAGATTCATCAAGGAAACAGTAGTCGTGTGAACTTTGGCACAGTGGTGCAGTGGAACACGATGAAGATTCGGAAAGGGACGCAGCCATACCGCAGGGCTGCCAGTGCTGCCACGAGAAGTACACCAATGCCAGCGCCATGGCTCCATAAAGGCCTCTTCCTACCCACTCACCCCTCACACCAATGAGAAGGCCCTCAGCCTGGTGGACACCTGCCCACTCGACCACCTGGGGGTGAGGGTCCTGCCTCTAGACAAACCGTGGAGTCAGGGCTTACTGATCACTTTCTCCTCCCCCTTCCACCTTGAGAACCCTCTGGGACGCCCTGCAATCCCTGCTTGGCAGGGCCCCAAGAGCCTCTCCCTACTCTGCTCACTTCTTCAACCTCATCTGAGGCAACACCTCATTGTCTCAACACCCAACTTTCCATTCTTCGTGGCCTGGCCACTGCTCTAGCACCTCCCACCTCCAGATCCACAGCTCCCACTTCCCCGCACCACGGTGCTCCCCACACCTGCTCACCCTTCATGGTCTGGCAGCCCACCCCCGTCCTTACTCTCTCTGGTCCCACCTGTGCTCCAGGCATTGCAGGCCCCTCCCATATCACCACTGTGCCATGTGGATGTCCAGCCCTACGTGCATCCTAAACTTTGGGACAGGAGGGCCTTGACTTATTTGCCCCTTCCATGTCTAGGGCCCAGCACTGCCAGCAAGTGGATGCCGAAGAAATATTGTGTGAATAAATAACAGCGCTCGGCACATGGCATGAAAAATTCTCAGTCACATTTGGATTCTGAACTTTCCCAAAGGTCCACATATTAAAGACTCACCTCAGCCTGGGCACTAGTGGGAGGTGATGGAGCTTTTAAGAGGTAAGACTTAGTGCAAGGAAGTTCAGTCCTTGGAAGCATACCTGTGAAGAGCATGCTGGGACTTTGCTTTCTTCCTATCTCTCTCTTGACTTTCCCGCCACCAGGAGGTAAGCAACTTCTGCCTCATGTTTCTGCCATGATTTGCTGTCTCATCACAGGTAAAAGGTAATTGTCCTATTGTATGGAAAGTTATTAGAATATCAATGATGGTCAGAAAATATCATTTACAAGCTAAGTCAAAGGTATTTGATACTCAGAAAGCCAGTGATGATAAGCCCAGTATCTATGTTGTAGAATAATAGTATCACAAAGCTTTTCTGCTGGAGGGTTGAGAATGTAAGTTAACAGACCGACAATTGGAGAATAAGACGGGCTATAAGGATAGCCAATATTTTGGCCCTAGCCCTTCAAGGTCAATAAAGACCCAGGATATAAGAGAACCTGTGCTGTAATA
>PVJA010047523.1:0-14621 GCA_004027025.1 Myocastor coypus
CATGACCTTGCACTTGCCAGGCAGGCACTTGTGCCACGGAGAAATTTTTTTTTTTTTTTGGTCTTTTTGAGACAGGGTCTCGCTATTCAGTTCAGGCTGGCCTTGAGCTCACTTTTGTAGCCCAGGCTTGTCTCGAATTCTCACCAATCCTCCTGCCTCAGCCTCCCAAGTGCTGGGATTACAGGCGTGAGCCACCACACCCGGCAGAAAATTTTTATTAGAAACAGAATGAGGGAAAGATCTATTCGTGACCTTTAGCAAATTAGTTGACATTTCAGTTCCTTGGAGTTACATGTCCACAAGAGGAATAATAGTAATACCTTTGGAAAAGAATTAGAATAGTGTCTGGTTTAGAATAAGTATTATTATTATTACTTGTTTTTCAATAAATCTTTACCAAGAGGATATAGACTTTTTTATCTTGTTCATATCTTCAACATTTTCTATGCATTAGATTGTGTGGACACATTCTATACGTTTATGGAGTTCGCAGTCTAGTTTGTATGTTCATAGTAATAAGGCAAATGAGTACAGCCTTAATGTGTCTGCAAGAAACTCAAATTTATAGAACTTCTACCTGCAAATTTTCAGCAACATAATATCGAAGGGTATTTCATGTTGTTGACCTTGTAGGTCCACCTTTTTGTTTGTAGTGCTTATGGTTGAGTCCTCTGGTGCTCAGATGTCCCATTGGAAGACCCAGGTTTAAGTTGTAGTTTTGCTACTGGTTTTGAATATGACTTTGAGCAAGTTACTTGCTATGTTTTTGATGGAGTTTATACTAAGTGATTTTTAAGGTCTCTTCTGGGGTTCAAACTCACAACCTTGCACTTGCCAGGCACGCAATTGTGCCATGGTGCTCTCCCCAGCCTCTAAGAATACATATATATTAGCCTTAAAACTCAGTGCTAAAATTTAGATTTTAGACTCATATTCCATGATTATATTTTGGGTTTTCTTATAGATGCCAGAAGTGGGTGGAGAATTGTAGGAGAGCAGACTTAGAAGATAAAACACCTGATCAACTAAATAAACATTATCGACTGTGTGCCAAACACTTTGAGACCTCTATGATCTGTAGAACTGTAAGTAATAGAAGAGTTTAGATTCTCTCTTTCTGATTGGGAATGTCACGTAAATATTTACTAATTGGAAGCTGTTTGCATGTCCTATTTATGAAGATAAATTACCTGAATAGCATCTGTTTTGTTCTTAAAATACCAGTTTTTCTTTTGCTCCCACCCTCATTCCTGATGCTTTATTTCTGCTTAGCAGCAGTATCTACATTTAAGCTTATAGAAAATTCTAAGTAAATGTAACAGTATATGTTTAAAATAATAGTGGTGTTTTATGTGGAGCAATTTCTCTATGGGTTTTTTTTTTTCTATGAATGATACCTTGCTTCATTTAGGAATGATGCTTTTCATTTTCATGGTTTTAAATGTACTCTTAGAACCAACATTTAATTTTTATGTGCTAGATCCAACAGAAAATCAGTACAGGTAAAATGAAAAACCATTTCCATAAATAATTTGCAGTTTCATGACCAGACCTTTCTTTTCTGGGCCCCAGCTTCTAATGAGAAGATCAGATCTGATAATTTCTAAGCTCTTAAGATTTTTAATTATTGAGGATTGTGTTGTTTCTGTGATTCATAAAAGGCAGCAATAAAGAAGATTTGGTTGTAGTAAAGCAAATGTGAAATATTAATAGCTAGTAAGGAACAAAGACTTTGTTAAACAGTATATAGTGTTCTTGTTTAAATACAACTAATCTCATCTCAGATATTGGAACAGCCGTAAACTTGATTTGAAGGTACACTATTGTTATACAGCAATTTATTTTGATATTTTTTTCAGATAGATTTTGCAGAGGCATCAGAAAACTAATGGAATGATTGAGTTATTTTATTTCTCAAAACTAATTGAAGCAGATACTTGTAAAATCATTGGGAAGTGAGCCAATTCTGGTTCAACAGTTTAATCACAAATACTTGAGGGATTTTTTTTTTTTTTTGCCTACTTCATTAAGTGTGTAGTAATACTCAACCAAAATAAGAAATTTCATATGTTTAAAAGGCAGACTACTTTTATGCTCTTGACCTGAAGCAAAAATATCCCAAATTATTATTCTAAATAAGCCATATGTATTTTTTGCATTTTTATTTCAGTGATAAACAGTCTTTTAATTGTATAAGTTGAAGTACTGTGGGGAGCCAGATTAATTGAGAAATTTGAAATCTAGTTCATGTCCATGTATTTGTTTAATAAAAGGATAGAAGAAAAAGATGAGTTAGTTGTTTCTTAAATTTCTAAGTGATTCTTAGAAATCTTTCTTTAAGATTCTTCAATTTCAAACTAAGACATGAAAAATGCTATCTATATAAAGATGAACTATCAAAAGAATATTAGATGTTAATAACTGAATTAAGAGCTGGCAAGATAGCTCAGCAGACTAAAGTGCCAGCTTAGGCAAGCACAAGGACCATGGTTTGATACAACCCCATGGGTGGATTAAGCCAGCCAGAGTCCAGGGGCAGAGCATAGTGGTTTATGCCTGTAATCCTAGCTCTGTGGAGGCTGAAAACAGGACGGTCAGTATGAGTCCAGGATATGTAGTGAGACCCTGTAAAACCAAGTGTGTATATATATATGTATTTTTTAAAACCTGAATTATATGATATCTAGGTTCAATATTTAATAAAGTTTTTCACTTCACAAGTTTGGCATTTAATATTACATTAATAAATATTCATTACTGGGCTGGCAAGATAGTTCAACAGTCTAAACAGCCTGCTTAGACAAACTTAGGCAACTGCAGGGACTGCAGTTCGATCCCCGGCACCACATGCTGTGCCAGCCCCACCCCAGGGCAGGCTGAGCCGGCCATTACATAAATAAATAAAGTAAAAAAAAAAAAAAAATCATTACTAGTTCTCCAAAGCCAAATATTTTGTTATCTTTCATGCTAGAATAAGATAAGTATTGTATGCTTATCTTTCAATCTTTAAAACTTAGCCGGGCGTGGTAGCTCACACCTGTAATCCCAGCACTTGGGAGGCTGAGGCAGGAGGATCGGTGTGAGTTCCAGACCAGCCTGGGCTACAAAAGTGAGCTCAAGGCCAGCCTCAACTGCGCAGCAAGACCCTGTCTCAAAAAGACAATAAATAAATAAATAAATAAATAAATAAATATAAATAAATAAATAAATCTTTAAAACTTTAAATCGGCAATTAAAGATTAAACCTTGATCCTCAGTTAAAAGTTATTCATATGAAAATGGATCTAGCTTTTTGGTGCATAAGCTTAAGATTATTTATAAAATACTGTGTTTTTCATTCACATCCTATGTGTTGGTCTTTCCTAAGTTTGTCATAAAATAGCAGATTAGTATTTTATCCCTCTCCTTGCTCAATAATTATTAAGATATGAAGAGTTGACTGTGTCTTTGTGTATAATTTGTTTTTGAGACTGGCTCAGTGGAAAAGAATGGAGGCTTACAATGTCATAGGTTTTGCTTCCTTCAGTAATTGTACCTATAACCAAGCTCTGATGCAGATTCCCTGGTGGACTTCTGATTCCTAGCCCACCACTACAAGTTAAGTGTCATTGAGAAAGATTTTAGCTGGGTATGGTGTACATGCCTGTAACCCTGGCACTCTTAAGAGGCTGAAACAGTATGACAAGTTCAGGTATAGCTTGGGCAACTTAGTGACTTAGTAAGACCATATCAAAATTCTGAAGTTTGAAAGCATAGGGTAAAGTTTGGGTTGTGCTCAATTCAAAGGCCTTAGGTTTAGTGACCTCTACCAAAAAAAAAAAAAAAAAAAAGGCCTGCCAGATAGCTCAGTGGATTAAAGCGCCTGCTTAGGCAGATGCAGGGGTGATGGGTGCTGTGCCCTGTCGTGCTATGCCGGCCCTGCCCTTGGGGGCACTGAGAGACAATTGAGACTGGGCACGGTGGCACAAGCCTGTAATTCCAGCACTTGGAAAGCTGAAAACAGGAGAATCACTACAAATATGATCTGTGTAATCAGACCCTATAGTCCCTGTCCTAAAATACCAAACAAACAAACAAAAAAAGAAATCAGATTTCCTTCTTTGTGTTTTCTCTGATGCCATCAATTGAACTAGAAAATACTGAATGAATAAAAATTCTTCCCAAGTTAGTGACTCCTTGGTTGCTCAAGGTAGTATGTACTTTTTAGCTATGTTTTCCCTTCAGAGCTTCAATAGTCTCCTTTCCTGGGTCAAAAAATTTAGGGGATGCTATTTTTGCTTGCATATTCCTTGAGCATCCTTTAATACTCAACTTTGAAACAATCATTGATCCTAAAATAGCTTTTTGTTGTTGTTGCTGTTGTTGTTATATGTTATGGCAAGCTCAGCCTGCCCTGGGGGGTGGGGCTGGCACAGTATGTAGTGCTGGGGATCAAACCACAGTCCCTGCAGTTGCCTAAGCTTGCCTAAATAGGTGCTTTAGACTGCTGAGCCATCTCACCAGCATAATAGCTTTTTATTTTTTTATTTATTTCTTTGTTTTTGTCTTTTTGAGACAGGGTCTCACTATGCAGTTGAGGCTGGCCTTGAGCTCACTTTTGTAGCCTAGGCTGGTCTTGAACTTGCACCGATCCTCCTGCCTCAGCCTCCCCAGTGCTGGGATTACAGGCGTGTGCCACCATGCCCGGCTCATAATAGCTTTTTAAAATGAAGTGTGTTTTGCTTTTTCATTGCAACTTCAAGAAGTCAGTTACTGTTTCTTTGGACTAGTTGGAGGAATATAATAGTAGTTAATCATCTATTCTTTCCCTAAACTTCTCTGATCTGGCTGAATAAGACTGTTACCGTCTGCTACATATGGATCTAGCTTCTGACTAGGTGATTGGCTAGGTTAACAGAAAGTAGGGTAGAGCATGATCATCCTTCAATGGTGATTGTTAAAACTAAAGGAAATTTAAAAATACCTGGTTCTAGTGTTACAAAAATATAGCTGGGTACATCACTTTTGGTAGGAAATGATACATGAATCAGTTTTTATCCTAGCAGTTTTGTAATATGTGGTAAAAATATACCTAGCCCATCAAAAGTTGTTTAGTTTTTATTGCAAAGAGAACAATAACTAAAATAGCAAAGAGATTATGTTGTAAAGTGCAGGTGCTGGTGTAAGTGAAAGTGTAAGCACTATGATTATTAGTATGTAAATAATTTCTTTGGTGAAATGATTTAGTCAGTACCTAAATATTGACTAAGTCTCATTTAGAAGAGGAAACTGGAAGATGGGGAGATAGGTCAGCAGTCTTAAGTGCCTGCCTGGCAAGTTGCAAGGACAAGGACCTGGGTTCAATCCCTAGTACCACATGCTATGCTGGGCATACTGTGCCAGCCACTGAAACTGGGTTTGATGATGCTCACCTATAATCACAGCGCTGGGGTGGCTAGGACAGAAGGGATCACTATGAGTCCAAGCTGTGTAGCTAGACCCTGTGCCAAATAAATAAAAGATTAAAGGAGAAGAGGAAGAGGAAGAAATTAGAGTCCAAAAAGGAAAACCACTTACCTCGTATCTATCGTGAGTTGAGTCATTGGTAGAGTTTGGACTAATTTTTAAGTCTCTTTTATCTAGTGCAATATTATTATTACTGTGCTTTGATGCTTCTCAGTAACAAAAGTGGAGGAAACAAGTAAGGAAGGAAGTGTTATAGAACACACAAGAGCGTAGGTTATTTGGGAGAGTTGTGCATTCTATAGATTTGAGCTCATGAAAGGATGGAACAGGTTAAGTTCCAGGGAGGCTAAATTAGAAATACATATGCAAAATTCAAAAAATATATATACTATCAGTTCAGTTCCTTAATTTATAACATTAAGCCTGCCAACAAGGCAAGTGCAAAGGCAAAAAGACTATTTTCTTTTTTTTGTGAAAAATCATCTCCAAATTAACACATTTTTTTCTTTTTCAGAGTCCTTATCGGACTGTTCTTCGAGATAATGCAATACCAACAATATTTGATCTTACCAGTCACTTGAACAATCCGCATAGTAGACACAGAAAACGAATAAAAGAATTGGTATGTTTGAACTTTCAGATTTCCCACTTCTATATAATAGAGTGAAATGAAATAGGTACCTTTTAGTTAAAAATTTGAATATTTCAAAGGTAGCATAATGGGAAATGAATGCTGTGATTATTAAATAACCTGGGTATGGGATGATTAGCCTGTTTTATTATTATTTAAGTTTAAAAATCTCCTTCAGATCTACTCCAGTTAATACTGTTTGCGCCAAAGCATGCTGTTGATTATAGGGCACTCTGCTTGGGAATGGTTGGGAGTAGTTGCTTTGCTAGTAAGAAAAATAGAGTTAAAGTATGGTTCTAGAATTCGCAAAGAGATAAAGAAAAGTATAGAAGTTTATATGGATAGTTTCAGAGATAAGGATTCTGTCACTGTTAAGTAGTAACAAGATTTACTTTTATGAGGGGCAGTGGAAGGATCAGGAATCAAACTCAGGGTCTTGAGCGTGTCAGGCAAGTGCTGTGCCCCTGAGCTGCGTCCCTGGCCCTGACATGATTTAGAGAAAGGCTTAAAATCTTTTAATATAGCATAATTTATACATGTTTTATATACCTTTGATATCTTTCAGTAATGATGATGAAAACCTACCTATCTTTTGTTAACTTTAGGTGGGAACAAAATTAAATTACTTAGCACAGCTTTTCTTCTCATTATCACTGGCAATACCCTTATAGTGTTGTACTATTCTTCTGCCTCATCCATTATGACTATTTACATTGCTTCACTACCCATTGTTATACACACTACTGTGTTTGGTGTGTGTCAAATCAGTCTACCTACTATGTGCTTTTTCAAAGATAACATTTGTTAACTTAACATTTTTTTTTTTTTTTTTTTTTTTTTTTTTTTTTTTTTTTTTTTTTTTTTTTTTTTGTCTTTTTGAGACAGGGTCTCGCTATGCAGTTGAGGCTGGTCCTGAGCTCACTTTTTGTAGCCCAGGTTAGTCTCGAACTCGCACCAATCCTCCTGCCTCAGCCTCCCAAGTGCTGGGATTACAGGCGTGAGCCACCACGCCTGGCTACATTTTTTTTCTATTACCTTTCATAATTATATCTATGAACCATTTGAACTATGAATGTGAGGTATTGTTTTAGTTAGTTACTTTTTGCTCGTTGCTGGAACAAATACCCAACACTCAAAATGAAGGAAGGAAAGGTTTATTTAGCTCACAGTTTGTGGAGGTTTCAGTCCATATTCGGCTGGCCCAAGGCTGAGTGGAACAGAGCAGAGAGCATCCAGTTCGATGGCGGCGGAAAAGCAGCAAAATGGTGGCAGAGGTAGCCAACCAACACGGCAGCAGAGCAATAGCAACAGCTAGAGCTCCAGTCTGTCTCTCTGTCTCTCTTTATATTACATTCAGGCTCTCCGCCTTAGCTCCCGCCCTAGACTACACCCATAATCCCAGAAGTACTTCCACCCATAATCCCATCAGTACTAAAACCTATAATCCCGGGGATCATGGATCAAGTCTCAAACTCTAGCAGTCCCCGCCCAATGACTCCATGAGGCTTTGGGGGGACAACTAGACATAAACCATAACAGGTATCCAATAGGAATTTAACTTTTTGTCATCATAGAAAACTATAGTTTTTCCAACATGGTTGGGTTAGTCAGCTTCCCAGGACTATCTAGTAGGTATTTTGTTTTGTTTTGTTTTTGTGGGAGCAGGGTTCAAACTCATGACCTTGCACTTGGCATTTGTTAAAAATATCAAATCAACTTAAAAAAGAAAAGGTTTATTTTGGCCAGTGGTTTCAGAGGTTTCAGTCCATGATCTTTGGCTCTACATTTGTGTATCTGTATCAAGGCAGTCTAGCATGGTAGGGAGCGCATAGTTGAGAAAGCTGCTCACCTCATAACAGTTTGGGGCAGCCAAAAGAGGATGGAGTTGGAGCCCTAATATCTACTTCGGAAGCATTCCCTCAGTCACCTAAAGATCCAAGACATAATAGTAGTCTGTTAATTAGTTCATCCTCTCCTCCATTGGTATCAAATGCTACTTCTGCCATATACTGAGTATAATGCAAAGCTATTTCCAGATCTGGTCCATGGAATTATTTTTCTTCTGTAGCACCCTGTTTTTAGCTCTGCGGCTTTATAACCTAACCTTTCTTTCTAGTGATTAGCTTTTCTTTATCAAATCTTTTTTAGTTGCTTGTGAACATTTGTTACTTGATATCATTTTGAGAATCCTTTTGTCAAGATATCCTAGAAAAGTGTTTTTGTTTTGTTCTGTTTTTTTGTGGGACCAGGGTTCAAACTCACAACCTTGCACTTGGCAGTCAGGCACCTGTGCCATGGAGCTATCATCTCCCCAGCCCCGAAAAGTGTAACTTTTAGTAGAGTATTTTGAACAAGTATCTTTATTATGTGTCATCTATTAATTTAAAAACTCAATAGAATAGCAGTGAAATAATAATAATTGGCAAACTTAAATACTATTATTAATGCTTCTAGAAACAAACAAACAAAAAAAAACTTGGTTTTTCTTGTTTTTTTTTTTTTTTTTTTTTTTTGAGACAGGATCTCACTATGCAGTTCAGGCTGGCCTTAAACTCACTTTTGTAGCCCAAGCTGGTCTCAAACTCACACCAATCCTTCTGCCTCAGCATCCCCAAGTGCTGGGATTACAGGCATGCACCATCATGCCCAGCTTCCAGCACTTAGTTTTAGGGGTGGGGTTAATTGAAGTTTTTATGGGTAAATATTGTCAGGAGTTTACAAGGGAGAATTCAATACACAACACATAATCTATAGGATTATTTTATAATCACCCAAAGAGTCCAGTGCAGAAGAGTACAATAAATCTATCCATGCATTAGAGACCCAAGGAAAGGTCCTGCCCTTGTCCAGCTGAATCCTAGGCCCCATAGCAATACTCCTCACAAGTCCACCTGGGGGCCTAGAGCCCACCACAATGTCTCCTGCAAGTCTGTATCAAGACTTTGCACTGGGGAGGCTGGGGAGATAGTTCCGTGGCACAAGTGACTCCCTGGCTAGTTCAAGGTAGTGAGTTTGAACCCCAGTCCCGCAAAAAAAAAAAAAAGAATTTGCACTGGGAGGGCTCAAAAGCCAGTAGTAGAAGCTAGAAAGTCTGTACACACAGTTTGAGGGGTTTGCATTAGAGCCATGACACAGTATTCTGGTAAAGACTAGAGATCTCAAAAAGAGAAACAGCCATTCTCAGCAATGGTGAGGACCAGAGCTCCTCTGACATGAGAACAGCTGAGTTCATATCAGGAAAACCTGTGTGACAAGCTCCTCCAGGATAATCAACAGCACACCATCTTCCCCTCTAGTTCTCTTATTATGCTGTTTGCAGCAATCCTCAGGTGATCCATCCACACCCAGCACTATACTGATGCAGTTTAGCTGGGTGTTACAAGTTAACAATTATTAATTCACCACAGTGAATGTATACTTTTTTCCTTTGAGTTTTTTGTAAATACATTATGGTTATTATTGGTAGAGTATAAATTCTGGTTGCAATTGTTTCCAACAATTTTTAATGAATTTAGAAAAAAATTGTTTTATGCTTTATGTTGAGGCTGAAGAGATAGCTCCATGGTACGAGTGCCTGTCTGGCAAGTGTAAGGTCGTGAGTTCAAACCCTGGTCCCACAAAAAAATAAATAAATAAATACAATAAACTTTATGTTATGGTCAGCTCAGCCTGCCCAGGGGGTGGGGCTGGCGCAGCATGTGGTGCCAGGGATCAAACCACAGTCCCTAAAGTTGCCTAAGCAGGTGCTTTAGACCACTGAGCAATCTCTCCGGCCCAAATTTAAAAATTATTAATCCTAGCAGTCTGTCGAATTTTCTATGCAATTGATTGTGTCATCTACAAATAAGATAATTGTCTTTTTCCAGTTCTTTCTAGTTTTTTCAGTTGTCTTTCTTATTGTTTGATTACTATTCCCAGGACTATTGTTAAGTAGCTCCAGTGGTATCAACTTCCTTTCCCCTTTACATATGATCTTTGCCACTTATTAGATTTGGGGAATTCTCTTCTAGTCCTATATTTAAGTTTGTTTGGTTGGTTGTTTGTGATGGGGGTAGTACTACGGATTGAACCCAAGGGAGCTGGGGAGATAGCTCAGTAGAGGACCTGAGTTCAATCCCTGGTTCCACAAAAAAAAAAAAGAAAAGAAAAAGGATTGAACATAAGAACGCAAGGCCTTTTTTTTTTTTTGAGTCAGGGCCTTACTGAATCACTGATTTAGCCAACCTGGGCTCAAACTTAGCAGTTCTCCTACCCCAGACTCTCTGTACCACCACAGTGGGCTCAGTTTATGTTGGTATATATTAATAGCTGTGTTACAGATACCATAGTTTTACTTTATACTCTTAGCACTAATATACTTTTTATTGTTACATGGTATAAACTTGGGGATGTCACACTTCCATTTATTCTTTAAAATACTCCTCTTGATGAATTGTTTTATGAGGTTTATTATATTAGTGTTTAACAACAAAAAGGTCAGAAAAATAAAATGTTTTTAAATATTTATTGAATAAAAAAGCATAAAAATTTTAAACATTGACTTTTTTTTTTTTTTTTTTTTTTTTTGAGACAGGGTCTTGCTATTCAGTTCAGGCTGGCCTTGAGCTCACTTCTGTAGCCCAGGCTGCTCTCGAACTCACACCAATCCTCCTGCTTCAGCCTCCCAAGTGCTGGGATTACAGTGTGCGCCACCACGCTTGGCTAACATTGACTGTTTTTTGGTGTTCAAAATCTAAAACAGAATGCAAATCAACTACAGTTGATCAAAGGATAACTGTGTAATCTACAATGAAAATGCCAAGAGCTCTTTACAAAAAAAAAAAAAAAAAAAAAAATTTTTAACTTCAGTTGTCACACCCAAGGCAGTCTTCACACCTAAAAATTGCATGTTCCATTTACAAATAGCACTTACGTTGATAGCACATATATTTTATCTTCCTGTCCTTACTTGTAGGGCACAATTGATTTCTTTTTGGTTTTCCTGTTGTTGTTATTGTTGTAGTAGGTCTTTGGGTTGCTGCACCTGTCCATTCTCTTGTGAGCTCAACAGTGTGTTGCACAATTTTTTTGCGTGGTTTTTCTTTTGCTATAAATGATCTCATGAATTCCAGTGTTAATCCTCTAAGAAAATTTCTCTGTAGTATTTTGTACTTGTTACTTTCTTTGTAAACTATCAAACTATGCCACACATGTTTAGGATCAAGTAAAACAAAACCATTGGCCAATGCCTTGTTTTTTGTGCAACAAAAGTTGCTATATAACTAACTCATCAATAACAACTGCTCTATCTTGTTGTAGAAAGTTTCCATCTCAGGCTTCCATTACATCAAGGTTTTCCTATCATTATTTTCGTCATGGTGCACTATTGACATAAGTAGTACCTGTTGGTTTTCTTTGTCATATCTGAGGCCAGTGAATCTTTCTGAAATCCAAAGGTTGTACTATATAATTGTGTTTTGAAATTGCAGTGTTTCATTTAGAATTTCTGCTTTATTCTTGGTTACAGTTCCTGGGCAGATGAGCTTGTGCTCTGTAACCAGATGTAACGTTAGTTGGAAACTGGGGAACCAATTGTAAAATGTTACATTCTGATAATTAAAAGCATAGTAACTCTTCTCATCTACAAGGGCATACATTTTTATTCCATATATTGCTTGCTGTTCCATAAGTCTTTTACATTCCTGTGATTACCATGAAAAATCCCTGCTAAGAACAGACTTGTGAACACTTTCAGTTCAGCTAATGAGGCATCATAATAAATACATTTTTTAGGGCTGATGTGAGATGGTTCAGCATTCTAAAGCACCTGCTTAGGCAAGCATAGGCAACCACAGTGACCACGATTTGATCCCTGGCACCATGCTGCACCAGCCCCACCCCCAGAACAGGCTGAGCCGGCTGTTAAAAAAAAAAAATCAGCATAAATACATTTTTTAATATGGCTGTTGGTACATACAGGGCATTTTGCTTGAATCTTGACTTTTATTTCACAGCATCTTGCAGCATTTTGTTTGTTGCAATTTCCATCATTGAATGGCAGTGCCTACCTTTTGTCCAATATGTCTCACCCCTGCTATGACCCTACTAAGTTTCATAGCTAATTCTGGAAATTAAAAACCAAATGGTTTGTTCCATTTGGTTGCATGATTACTTCATTTCAGCTAGTCAGATGTGTACTCACATTGCTGTTTTCTTCCTCATGTGAGATCTGCATTTCCTGCATCTGTATCAGTCCATTTTTGTTGTATTTCACTGGCACTGGAACTTTGCCTCACATGGCCATTGTTATTGTCATCATCATCCCCCCATATATTTTTCTGTTATGAAAACATGCATTTTACCATAAGGGATCATCTTCATGATCCATGCATGTACAGTCTGGTGTTTCACTTTTGATCTCTTCCAAAACTTGCAACTCTGGTTTTTCATGTGTTACTGCATGGAATTGGGCTACTCTACCAGAAAAAATTTTAAAAAATAACTTGTTCTGAAAACCAATCCTAGAATTGTGTATTATATATATATTATACCTCATGTGATGCTCAGATAAATATATGCAAAAACTTTTCACAGGCATAATGATGAAGTCCTAGTTTGACACACCTTGCCTTTTGTTGTACCAAATGGGTAAACACAAAGATTGTTTCCTGTATCCTTCAGGGAAAGGTACAGAGCAACACACAGCTGGCTACTATTACACTAAATTAAAACTTTACACTAAGAAAGTAAGGAATATGTATGTGGTCCCCTCTGTTATGCTAGTATTTTGCAATATTCCATTTGTTTTATGTAGAATTAACTTTTGTTTTTAATTTCCAGAAATGGAATTTTTTTAACCATTTTATGTTTTCAAATGTTACTAAATAATGCACAGAAGGTACCCGCAATCCATAAGTTGTTTTTTGTAGGTTTTTGCATCCTTTAATCTTGGTACTAATTAAATTCTTATTCCCTTCAGGTAGTCTGCTTTTCTCCAACTTTTTTTTTTGGTCTTTGTGAGACAGGGTCTCGCTATACAGTTCAGGCTGTCCTTGAGCTCATTTTTTGTAGCCAAGGCTGGTCTCGAACTGCCATTGATCCTCCTGCCTCAGCCTCCCAAGTGCTGGGATTACAGGTGTGCACCACCACCCCCAGCTTCATGAACTTCTTATAAATTTTTCTTTATATACATTTTTTAATTTTATTAATTTTAATGAGAAAAATAACGAGAAAGTTTTAAAACAGGTTAGTAGGACAGTTACAATAATTCATACATTGCATATTGTTGTCTGTAGTAGTAGTTCAGAGTACAGGATGCAGACATGATATCTTTTCTAAACTCTATTATGAAGCCGGGTGTGGTGGCGCACCCCTGTAATCCCAGCACTTGGGAGGCTGAGGCAGGAGGATTGGTGTGAGTTCGAGACCAGCCTAGGCTACAAAAATGAGTTCAAGGCCAGCCTGAACTGCATATTGAGACCCTGTCTCAAAAAAGATAAAACAAAACAAAAACACTATTAGTACAAATTTCATTGAATGAAGAGAAAGTGGCTGTATATATAGTCCAGTAGTTCATAAAAGTAGTGTATTATCAGCAGAACTGGCAATATCAGAAGCTACTGACTTGAGCCTTTTACAGCTCAGCATATGAATATGGCTTTACTTTTTGTTCCTCCTGGTTAAACTTTTCTGCTGGCTGGTTAAGACCAAAATAAAGCAAGACCTATATAACAAAAAATTAATTTTTGTATCTGACTAGGTCAGCCAGATCCCCTCAGAATTTACCCTGAAACCATGTACAGCATTTTGAGAGCTTTTGTCAGTGTCAGCCATCATGATGAGCCACAACCATTGCTTGACCAATTTGTTTTTTGTGAAAGCCTGAGAGAATGTTTTCTCTCTAGGTGACTCTCCTAAATTTTTCTTTATGTTTGGCATTTAAAATTCTGTATCTAGGGGCCCGGTGGGATGGGTCAGTGGTCTAAAGCACCTGCTTAGGAAAGCTTGGGCGGCTGCAGGGACCGCGGTTCAATCCCCGGCACCACATGCTGCGCCAGCCCTGCCCTCAGGGCAGGCTGAGCTGGCCATAAAAATAAATAAATAAGCAAAAGTTCTGAAACAAGAAAAAATAAAAAATTATAAAAGATAATAAAATAAAATAAAATTCTGTATCTAGACTGAATTTTTTTATTCAACCTCTTGACAAATCCTGACTTGCACATAAGAGGATTTAATATTTTATTTTATTTTATTTTATTTTCCACAAATAGGACTTTTATTTATCACTATTAAAAATCTGGATCTTAAACAGACTCTTGAACTGGTGGTTCATATCCATCAGCTCGTTCAACTTTAGCTCCAGTCTCATCTCCAGTAGCCTTTCCAGAACTACTACCTTCACCATGAAGCTCCATCAGTTTTCCCAATTCAAACTTGGGCTTCTTCAGCATTTTTACTTTTCTGACAAAGACATCATGAAGAGGGTAGATAGATTGGCAAGCCTTTTCTATGTCTTTCCCAATGCTGTCTGGAATCAGTTTATTGACCACTTCCTTCAAATCATTTG
>PVJA010047524.1:0-14589 GCA_004027025.1 Myocastor coypus
GGAGGCTGAGGCAGGAGGATTGGTGCGAGTTCGAGACCAGCCTGGGCTACAAAAGTGAGCTCAAGGCCAGCCTCAACTGCATGGCGAGACCCTGTCTCAAAAAGACAAAAAAAAAAAGTAATAAAAATAAAATATTGCACGTATAAAATTAAAAGCACTACAAAAAAAGAAATATACGTACAAAAGCCTTCATATACCCTAAATTCTCAATTGTGATAGCCCTAGTTTACTATCTACTATGATCATTTTATGACGTGCATGTGATAGTTATAATTTTCAAGGGAATATATTCAATACAGGACACATAATTTATGAGTGTTTTATAACATTCACCCCAAAAGTCAAATGCAAACAAGTATAGATCTCTCAATACACTAGAGACCTGAAGAATCCAGCTGAGGTCTTGGATCCCATGTTGCACATCTTGCCTTAGACCAGCAGAAAACCTAGTGTCTGTCATAATGTCCTCCATGAGTTCAACTTGTGGTCTAGAGTCCACAACAATGTGCCATGCAAGTCTGCACCAAGGTAAAGCACTAGAAAGACCAAAAAGTTAATGGTAGAATCTAGAAAGTCTGCACCAGTGAGATGAAGGATCTGTGCCAGCAGGCTGAGGGATCTGCACTGGAGCAGGAGGCTGTGCTCAAGGTAAGAACCAGAGCTTCCCGTAGAACTGCAGCCATCCTCAGTGACAGCAAGGACCTGAGCTTCTCTGACAATGACAATAGCCAGATTCATCTCAGCAATACCAGCATGACAAGCTTCTTCAGGACACTCAATAGCACTGTCTTCCTCCCTAGTTCTATTTTTATGCTGTTGGCAACAATCATCAGGTGAGTGTTTCACACCCGGTACCACCCTGATTCAGGTCAGCTGGGTGTTACACATTGATGATCAGTTAATCCACTGCAGTGCAGTTGTATGTAAGTGTGTTAGTCCATAGACTTTGACGAAATTTCAATCAGTTCCCAGGACGAGAATTCCAACCAGTTTATGTTCATATACATGAACTTGAATTCATATATATGGCTCAGGCCCCATTGTGTAGGGTGGAGGATGAACCACTGAACAGCCTACTCACAACTTTGGTTGCCACTTACATTTTTTTGATAAGTACCTACTAATTATTTAATAAACCTTCTTTAAAATCTATTTGAAGGTAGAAGACTGGCCATTAAAGCCTAAGAAGGGTGAAGGGATGGAAAATAGAAAAACATTACATGATAGGTAACAGAAAGCATAAAGGAATAAGTTCCAGGGTTCTGTAGCACGGCAGGATAACAATAGTTCACAATATCCTGCTACATATTTTATGAATAGAAGTGAGGCATCTGAAGGGTCCAAATATAAGGTAATGATACGAACATGGAAACACTATCCTGATTTTATCAAAGTCTCTATGCACTGAAATACCACACTGCACCCCATAAATGTATACATTTTTTGTTACACCTTAATAAAAAAATACAAATATTTAAAGATAGAATGCTAATCACCCTCATTTAATCATTACATGTTGTATATGAGGCAAAAAATTATCACACCAAATGCCTAACTATATACAACTACAATAATTGTTCATTTTTGAAAACAACAGCATATTCTGCTTATTTAAAGTGATTGTTATTTGTTTTAAGCGAGAAGACTTGAGATTTAACATTTACATGAGACTTTGTCCAGGACAGAGAACAAATATGAGACTTGGGTTCAGAAGAAAGCCATTTCACCTGAGGAACTTAGTGCTTACAAGATGTCCTCAACAGGCTGCATAACATTCACTTCTCTTACCTATCAAATGACAATGTTAAGATCTACTTCACAATACTGTAGATAAAATTAAAGGAAAGATGGAACCACAGGGCCTTCGTTAGCTCAGTGGCATAAGCAACTGCCTGGCAAACACAAGGTCCTGAGTTTGATTCTCAGTACAAAAAAGAAAAATGAAACCACAGAAATAGCAGTGTTCTGAATATGAATCTTGTTCAGACTCATATTCAGAAGTAGAGAAATGCCTATAATGTGCTCCTCATGAAAAAATCCAGTAAGTGGAGTGGAATTTGCAATACTCCTGAGAGAGGTTTTACAAAGCACTGCACTAAGAATTACAGTATCCGTCACTGGGGAGCATTGTTAAAGCCCAAACTTTCTCTGCCGCTGGCTATTCTCCAAGACATCTTCATTTCCCTGCCCGTTATCAGAAACATCAGGACACTGAATCCCATTTCTGACAGCTGACATTTTTTGGTGAGCATGCATGGATAACTGGTAGAAACGGCAGTTTCCCCTCAGCCTCATCCTCTGAGAGCCAACACAATCCTTTCTGAATCACTTCCAAAGTAATTTGCTTAGCAAACGTAGGCTGCTCTCATACACTGCACTTAGCTTCAGTTGGCCTTTCTAACCTTCAGATATTAAAACTCACCCCATAGAGGTTGGTTCTGGAAGTCTAATCAGAGCTTCTGCTCTCTGCTGAGATGTACTTTCCTGCGCACACATGCTTTTTCAAAAGGTATTATCTTCAAGAGTAATTGGCTTCTGATGAAGCTTCCATTTCTTATACTCTTGTAAAAACTGGGGACAACACAGTACATTCCAAAAGGGGCTTAAGAGAGCAGTCCTACTATTTGCAATGATAGTAGATTTTTAATAAAAATACTTAAAACTTCACCCCAATGAGTTTTTAAATCATTGCAAAAATGTAAAAGGAAGACAGGTTTTCATGTTCATAGGAAAGAAAACATTTTGTATTTAATTCTTAGTTCAAGATAAGATAATCACATTTAAATTATAAAAATGGAAACTAAGGAAAGGTTTGAAGGACTACTTTGGGGAAAACTAACTGAAAGAGGCCTCCTGTATTCTGTAGAAGATTTCAAAAGCATAGTGGCATTCATTCCACATTGATTAAATGCACGCTGGTGCCTGTCGTTCTGATCAATGAAATGGAGAATGCAGATGACGTGTAAATGAGAATCTTGCTTTCAATACACTTGCAATCAAGCTGGATGTAGAAAACCTGCTGTGCATGAAATTAAAAACAAATTAAACAATTAAGAACAAATCTGATATTGACTGAAAGTATAAACGGGACAATGGTGAGGAGTGAGCACTCTTTCAGCTACATTAGTGGAGGAGAGACTTACTGAGCTTGCCATCCTGAACAAGAAGGCTTTTACTATGCCGCAGAGAAAGGCAGAGCCAACCAGGAGAACACGTACAAGGGTCCAGCCAAGAGATCAGCATGGAGAGCAGTGTGTCGGGAGCAGCGGGTGTGTCTCGGTGGGGCCAGTGAAAGTGTCACATTAAATAGTCTCACAAAAATCAAGTTGAAGATGCACCAGAAAAGAAAAAATTAGCATCAATTTTTCAGTTACTGAGTAAAGAAATGAATAATGAAGTTTGAAAATAATGAAGCATATCCACAAGAGATTTCTGGATGTACATGTGAAGGGGAGGTCTCAGACCCTGGAGCACTGACGCATGGAGAGCAGTAAGAAGACCACTGACGCAATTAAACTGTGAAGTGAGGAAGGTGAATACTAAGGGAGGTCCAGCAAGACCAAGTTCAGTGGACCAAGTGCCTTCTTAGGCAAGCACAGGGACTGGGATTCAATCCTGGGCACCAACCCCCAGGTGCGCTGAGCCAACCACTGAGACCAGGCGTCCCTGTAATCCCAGCACTGTGGAGGCTGAAAACAGAAGGATCACTACAAGTCCGAGCTGTGTAGTGAAGCCATGTACAAAAAAACATTAAAAAAAAAAAAAAAAAAAAAAAACTAAGGAAAAAGGGAATTGGGATGATATTTTAAGAGAAAAAATATAGTTATGAAGCAGAGGAAAATGTAAAAAGGAGTCAAGAGGTTTTGAACTTCCAGTGATTTCCAAGAATTTAATGTTGTATAGAGAAAAAGTATGACTTTGATGAAAATGAGATCATTCAAAGAACTAGTTAAAACAGGAGGGGAGACAATGGACAGGCTTAAGAGAAATATTTCCCACATGAAGAAGCTTGTGTCAACAGTAAATGAGATAAGAGGATGGTAAAGGACAATAAGAAGCCAAGCATGACTTTGCCTGCTGAACCAAGGCACTGGATGAACTGATGAAGAGAAGAGAACCTGGATTAATAGATAAGTACATAACTCCAAATTTGGTTGGTGAATGAGAAGTGTCTTTGAAACCCCAAGACGAAACTTGAACAAGGTAGTTGGCAATGAAGCCTAGTGCGTGTATGGCAAGTCAAAGCAGCAGAGGGCCTCTTGCTGATGGATTTGCTTCCGCTCCCTCAGAGGACACTTGACAGGTTCAACTAGAGACATTAATACCAAATGGGGAAGGTGAAGGTTTCTACTTATATCCAGCATGTAAAGGCCAGGGACATTGCTAATCATACCGTGACTCGTGGATAGCCTCCAGTAACAAAACACTAGGAAAACAAGGATCCGTTAGAAGAAATCAGGATGTGTGGGGAAATGGAAGGGATAGCGCAAGAAGGCTACGAAACAAGGAGAAACTTAAGCTGGACCTCGCAGGAATTTTTAATGGCCAGGTGGAGGAGGATGGACCTGCAATGAAGACTTATAATAAGGAGAATTTACAGGACAAATAAAAGGGAAAGTAACAGGGAGAGCAGGAGTGGGACTTTTAGGAACCATGCTAAGAGACATTTCTGAAGAAGGTGATATTCATGAAGGGAAAGACTAAATATGTTCATCAGATTTAGAAACATGGAGGTAGCTAGTGCATGTATAACCCTTTCTGTGCCAGAGTAGCGTTGAAAGCTTAAATTTAAGTAAATGAAGAAGAAAATGGTGGTCCTCTGGGTTGTAAGAAAACTACAGGTCAGGGGAAAGCGAGATAAAAAAACATTCGTTCATGTGGACACTTGTTGCTTTTAAGATGAGGGCCAGCGAGATGGCTCAGTGGTCTAAAGCGCCTGCAGAGGAAACTTAAGGCAAGCGCTGCAACCGCTCCTCGATCCCTGGCACCACATGCTGTGCACCCCCACCCCAGTGTGGGCTGAACCAGCCATAACACGAACAAATAAATGAGGTTTAAGAGAAATGAATTTTTAAAAATCTGTAAAAAGGTAAAAATAAAAAAAAAAAATTAATAAAATAAAGGATCAGTTAGAAATAGCAGTTTGAAGATACAGAAAAGAACAGAGTTTGTCCAGACTGGGTAATAAGGCATTAGTGGGTCATGAAATCAGGTCTATGTGCTGGAAATAGCACTTGCAAACCATGAAACAGAACAGGACAGAAAATGATAGACACATCCACGTAAGGTAAAAATCTCATGAAACTTACTTTGGGTAGTATGCGTGTGAGTGTGTGTATATGTGTGTGTGTATGTGAAAGACAGACAGACAGACAGACACACACACACACACACACACACAAAGAGAGACAGAAAGAGACAGAGAGAGACAAAGAGTGGCAGAGACAGAGAGAGACTGAAAGAGAGTGAGAGACAGACAGAAACAGAAAAAGATCTTAATTGGTAACACTAGCGATTCAATGAACGCAGAGAATAAAGGCAAAAGCTCCCCACCGGGTGGGGATCAGTGAGCTTACTCCTCACTTGGAAAATAACAGTATTGAAATGGAAATATGAAAATAAGTAAAGGAAGTAGTAATAAAGAAGATAGAAATTGAAGGTGAGTTGAAAGCAAAAATTGCTAACCTTCAGGTAAATATACATTATGTAACACGACCCAGTCCTCAGAAGGCCGGGATGGATGACCTTCCCAAATGCTGCTCCAGCCCAGCATCTTTTTTTTTTTTTTTTCTTCTTCTTCTTCTTCTGTCTTTTTGAGACAGGGTCTCGCTATGCAGTTCAGGCTAGCCTTGAGCTCACTTTTGTAGCACAGGCTGGTCTCGAACTCGTACCGATCCTCCTGCCTCAGCCTCCCGAGTGCTGGGATTACAGGTGTGCGCCACCACGCCCAGCCCAGCCCAGTATCTTTTTATAGGAACTGTTGGAACCGCCTGTGTTCTTGTCTACCTCCATTCTCATACCATGAACACCATGACACAAGAAGCTGTCTGTCGTTAGATTCCTCACTCTGCAGCACAGCACTTAACACACAGCAGACTTCTATTAAATATTGATTTAGTAAATAATTTAAAGATGTAATGCTGAAATTGTAGAATCTAAGTTAGTAACTATGAGCTTACAGAGTTATTTTAAACCCTTTCAGAGACAAATCATGATCATCCGTTCCGGAAAGCAAGTACTACCTGACACATAAGCACGTATCCTGTATTGGTCAGTTTTACTGGTTGCACAACAAACAGGTAAGTTTTATCCCTTAATAAGAACCACTGACCCTGAGATTTAGGTCTTTTTGCCTCAAAAATGATACAACTGACTATTTTAGCTTCTTGATAGATGATTCTAGAACTTTAGCTTAAATGGTGTCTATCACTTCAGTAACTGCTTACATGAGCAGAAAATAAACCTATTCAATATGGTATAGTTCTTAATTGCCAAGAAATTCAAGTTTGGGAAAATAGGTTAAGAATAAGAAAGTCAGTTAATGCATGAACCTAAACTTTAGCCAAAATGCCCCTACTATGAAACCAGACTACTTCAGGACATTGTCACTTCTAAACTTTAGATACACCACCACTATCTCAGCCACTAGTCAGTGAATACAGCCCCTCCACTGTGATTGCTGTTGCCTCTGAAAAGTCGCAGTCCTGCCCCTTCTGCTCCTGCATCCCATGTGCTTAGCACCCTGTAGCTGAATCTAACTGGTGGGGCCCACGTGATGTGCCTCTGTCTATTGTGAGGGGCAACCAGAAGCTGAGCATCTGCACATCTTACATCTTAAATTTTTATTACAGAAGGTAATCTAATGTACTTCCAGACAAAAGACTATGCTGCCTGTCAAGCAGTAAGCAATAAATATCCTGTAAATAATAAATGGCATAGAATCCCATACATTGCATCAGGCCAGTCACTGGCCCCTAGTGTTGCCTTAAACTAAGTCGAGTGCGATGGAAAGGCTTTAGCAGCAAACATGGAAGGCACTGAACACTGTACAGTGAGGTGGTATACCTGATCCACAGCTGCTAGATGCCTGCAATGACAGGAGGTCGCCGCCACCATCCTTTAATAGAAATCACTGACTCTGAGATTTATGTCTTCTTATCTCAAAAATGATACTGCTATCATTTCAGCTGCTTGGTAAGTGATTCTGGCGCCTTAGCATCAGTGGTGGCAGTCACTGCAGTAATCGCCTTGGAGTCCATGCCAGGCATTCCCAGCCCCGTGAACCTGCTGTTTGTAGTGACCTCACGAAGATGTTAGGCTTGCCTGGCATTTGTCTGAGTAGATCCTGCCCCATGGCAGCCCAGCTGGCATCTTTGCCAGTTCTTAAGCAGCATCCTTTTTACCTGCGTGAGCATCCCACAAGGCCTGCTGGCCTGTTTCATTTGGGATAAGGGTAGATTTCTGCCATACAGGCATACGTCCATTGCTTCTCCTAGTCAACGTCTAAGAGACCTACATGGAGCGAACAGTGTTTCTTTGTGTATCTTAGTGCCCACCTGGAATAGGCCCAAGGAAATTCACATGCACTTTACTCCTTATAACTTGGTCATCTCTCAGTAACCTTCCTAAAAATTGAGATATGTGGTAAAAACTTTGTAAGAAAATGAAGGCCTTCATTAAAGAACAATCATTACCGGTTTTATTCAGAAAATGCCAGTATGTTTGGCATCAAGGAGTCCCATATATAAAAAGGCCAAGCCGGGCATGGTGGGGCACACCTGTTGTCCTAGGACTCTGGGGGTCTGAGGCAGAACGATGTCAAGTTCAAGACAAGCCCGACCAACTCAGGGAGTCTTGTCTGGAAAGGAAAGAATATAAAAAGTGGGTGAGGGCATGTCTCAGTGTGCAGGCCCTGATTTCAAAGCCTAGTAGGAGGGAAAGAAGACAAAATAAGAAAGAAACTACAGGAAGAATTGTTTATAAAGTAATTTTTGCTCTGTTTAAAAATTATAGGCTACTCTCACATTTAGATTTCAATGTATGTAGAAAAATAGATACATAGTAATAGTATGTTAAGAACACATCTGAGAGGGCTGGGGGTGTAGCTCAGTGGCAGAGTATAAGCTTAGCATGTATGAGCTCCAAAATACAATCACCAGCGCCACGGAAACGAAAATCAAAGACACCTGGTGAAGGGAGCTGTGCACCTGTTAGGGAAAGTTTATATGACTCTTCCAAATGTACGTTTAGAATTTGAAGCCTCAAATACTTACTAAGCCATAAGTTAACAATATTGAATTGGTTCTTTGTAAATTTTTTATTGTAATAAAACAGATACTTTTATCTAAATTGTACTACATAAAGGACTCCTTGTCTTTGTCTTTTTCACTCACTATTTGATTTTTAAGATTTGTCTCTGTGGCTGTGTGCACTCTGGTTCTCTTGAGTGCTTCTGAATCAACCACAAATCACCCTCCACAGAGTCGGCCCCATTCTTTGCTGCCAGAAGTGCTGAATCTGTTCAGCTGTAACACCTGGCAGAGTTACATGAGGGTCTCTCTGGGCTATGAGCCGAGAAGTGGATTGCTAACCAGGGGGCAGAAGGAGCCTGGACCTCCCAGTGGCGTCATATGCCTGTCCCAGTTTCCAGGCCTGCCAGTCATGAACAAGGCCTCTGGGCCAAGGTTTGATGTTTTCTAGTTTCCACCAAAATTTATCAAAAACGGAATGAATGGCTGTTTTAATTTTCACCTCCCCAATTATGACTGAGTTCTAGCTATGACATTTAATCTTAAAACATTCGGGTTTCTTTCATTCTTCTTCCATTCACTACTGTGGATCCTGCCTTTTCCTATTGGAAGTGAAGTCCTTTGTATATTCCAGATAGTAATTTCATTTTAATGCTATACATACAAAAATCTCTTCAAAGTATCTCACTTGCCCTGTCACTGTACAATGCCTTGAACAGAAACCCTTACTGTTGATATAATCCAGTATTATAATTTTTGCTGGGCCAAGGACATAGCTCAATGGTCTAAGTGCCTGCTTGGCAAATGTGAGGACCCTCCTTCAGTCCCTGGTACCTCATGCTGTGGAGTTGGGGGTGCACTGTCCCTGACACTGAAATCAGGTGTTGTGACCCATAATTGTAACCCTAGCACTGGGGAGGCTGAGACAGGAGGATCAATGAGACTTTGTATCAAATAAATAATTTTTAAAAATTTAGAAAAAAAATTGCTTCATAGATCTAATCTTCCAATCTAATTTCTTTACAAATAAAAGATACATAGTATTTATGAGGTTGAGGTGACCCAAACCAGTATTTCACAACTAAAAGTATCCCGATGCCATAACTTCTCATGCCTCAGAAATAAGTGAAGTGGCAGGATATGTGGAGGGAGGGCAAAGTAAATTAACTTTGGTTAATAAATAAATATTGATACACATGTGAGGTAGGTCAGGCCACTTCTACTCTGGCTCTTAGTTTTCTCGTCTGGAAAATATGTAGAAATATGTACGCGAAGATTCTGGGCCTGTAATGCTTGCTCTTTAACCATTCATTGTTTATTTTTCCTCCCAAGTATTCATGTCTGTCATGTGGGCCAACTGTTTCTGGGGCAATCAGAACTCAGTTTTTTGTTTTGTCTGCTGCAATTCTAAACCTGTCTGACATTTCCCTTAAGAAAGCCCCTACCTATGTTTAATCACATTGAAATTACATTAAACAGACATAAGATTTTTCTGGTTATTTGTTCATCTATTGAAGAGATGCTTGCTTGCTGTCTACTCCATACTAGTCCCTGATATATAAAGAGAAATCAGAAGAGAAGAATAAGCAATGGGGCAAAAACAACATAATCAGATTTCAACACAAGTTACATGTAGCTCAGCTTGAGATAAGTGGATCATTCACTATGACGAATTAATTTTTTCTGTTTTCAACCAAATTCCAATAGTACTTGATTCGAAAGAGTCATGGAAGGGGAGAGAGAGAGGAATGTTATCTAAAGAGAAAACAAATCCTGCTTCTAAAGGTGGTTCAGTTCACTAATAAATTTCAAGGTCAAATTATGAGAGGATAAAGCAGGGCCTGGTGGTACACTCCTACATTATTTGCACTCTGGGAGGCTGGAGCAGGAAGATCAGAAGTTGAAGTCCAACATGGACAACTTGACAACTGTCTCAAAATAAAACATTTTGGAAGGTTGAGGATATAGATAAGTGAAAAGACCCTGGAATAAAACCCCAGAAGCGGCAATGTCGGAAGCTGCTGATTTACGCTTTTTACAGCTCATCATACTAATCTAGCTTTACTCTTCATGCCTCATGGTTAAACTTTTCTGCTGGGTGGTTAAGGCCAAGTTAAAGCAACTATAACAAAACATGTAACTTTTGTATCTACCAAGGTCGGTTAAATCCCTTCAGAATTTAGCTTGAAACCATGTACAGTGCTTTGTAGAACTGTTGTCAGTGTCAGCCATCTGGATAACACTTGCCATTGCTTGACCAGTTTGCTCTTTGTGAAAGCCTGAGAGAATGTTTTCTCTCTAGGTGACTCTCCTTTGGCACACTGTACATTATCAATCCCTTCCTTCTGTGGCCCCAAAATCTACCACTACAATTATGGAATATTGGACTAAGTGTACAACTACTTTCTCTTAGTTCAATGAGAACAAATTTTTGTATCAATAATGATTAGAAAAAGTATCATGTCTCCATCCTGTGCTCTAAATAGCTACTATGAGGAAAATAATATGTGTTGCATCAATTATTGGGAATGTACTACTAACATGTTTTGAAACTGCCACATTATTATTTCTCATTAAAAGTAATTAAAAAAATCTCAGAAGCACATTTTTTAAGAAAGTGAGAGGATGTTATGAAAGTCCAGCTGATGAAGCAAAGAGTCTGTCACTTGACATTAGAGAGCTGCTGAGCTTCTCAATGCAGTCAATACCAAAGAACCAAAGTTAGCCTATGCCTAGATAATGGCTTTATAACCAATCAAAGCAAGAGCATAGTAAAAGTCACAAGAGGGCATAGTATATAAAGTACTGAAGCAAAAGTCCTTAATGGTGCTTAGACTGGGCCAGCAAGATGGCTCAGCAGTCTAAAGTACCTGCTTACGAAAGCTCAGGCAACCGCAGGGACTGTGATTCAATCCCCTGCACAACAGGCTGCACCAGCCCCATCCACAGGGCAGGCTGAGCCCGCCATAATTTAAAAAAAAAAAAAAAAAAAAAAAAGTGTGTTTAGATTAACTAAGCTAACCTGACACATTGCTTCTTCTGAACTTTCAACTTGAGTTACCCTCATGACTTTCAACCTTTTTCCCACTTTAACATGCACAATACAGGAGGTTTATGTACAAAACATAGGCCCATAGGCACACTTCCTCAATAAATGGCTATATTTTCCATACATTTTTGTTTGCATTTTTTTTAATACAACAGAAAACAGGTAAATGAGGACATTGTTCAAAAAAACATGAAAATGAAACATGATCCCAAGCACTACTTCTTTAATTTCTAGTAGAGAAAACAATTTATGATTCATCTTAAAATTGGCATGACACACTATTGCTATAACTAGGTCTGAAAACTGGTTGAAAATTAATGACCTATCTCATCTTCCCTGAGCCTTTCAGCTGTTTGCCATCCCTTTTGCTATAAATAGCAGTTACTATTTGTTGATCTTGAGCTATGAGCCAGATATTTCCATAAAATATTGCCTGGCTATACAAAAACTCTGAAAGATAGGTTTAGTATCCCAGTTTTACAGATGAACAACCTGAATCTCAGAAAGTTTGTTTTCCTAGTTATTTGACACAGTAAGTGATAAGCCAAAATTTATAATTAGGACAGCCATGCTCCAAAATCAAGAATCCCAGTCTTCTCCCTTGAAAGCCAATTTATCTCTCAGCAACAAAAGTGAGATAAATGAGCCCTGGTCAAAACCAGCCATAACACCAGCTAAACACATGATGATTTTGGAGATGCCCTTTTCTCAGACTAAGACACTTAAAATTCCTGACAATCATTTACAAAACTTCCTGGACAAAACTGAGTTATGTTCCTTTTAAGGCTAATATACCTACTTGGCATGACCAGAGTGACACAGGATGCTTATGTAAGAACACTGCCACAGGAAACTAAATAAATGGATGAAGTTACCAAAGGAAGGGAAAAGAGAGAGGGAAAAACAAAGCAGTCTGTAACAGGACTTGGGTTGTAGATCAGGACCGGACCACAGTGGTGAACAAGACAGTCTCCTTGTCTCCAGAAGGTCAGGAGGTGGAAGGAGAAGACACACACCAGCCATGGAGGCTTCGCAGTCCTTCTGTTAGCCTCTCTAGTGGCTGTCAACTTCCTTTCCCTACAAGAGAAATACTCAAAAGGATGAAAATTTTTCCAAACTTACACTGCTGAAAAATAGCAAGGCAAGAAGTTACTGCTTATGTCCCCAATCCACTTCATCCCACCCCACCAGAAGAAGGCTTCTCCCTATACATGTGCTAACCAGCTCTCTGGTTCCCAAAGTTCTGAAAAAATATTACTTCCCCATTGAATACACTATGAGGTCCTTGTCATTAAATAAAATCTCTAAAATATTCTTGTCATGTCTGCGGGCAGAGATTAATCAGAAAAGTGAATGCTTATAGGAAACTAATTGGCATTCCCTTGACAAAATGTAGGGGATTTAAGTATAGCACCATGTTACCTTTCATATTGGTAGAAAGTATTGTGATTGCTGGAGCTACATTGCTCCTGAATCTGAAGATTTCCAGCCAACGTGGATATAATTTGGCTTTTCCTCACCTGTGTCCCAGGAGAATGTTTCATAAAAAATTGAAGAGTAGGATGCACCTGTGACTCTCAGAAAGTGAAAGGCTTGGGTGATGTTTTCAGGATGGCCTTTACTATCCTCTACTCTTTAGCAGTGATGGCAAAGCCTTTCAATGACATAAAAAGCCCAATATAACACACATTGTAGGTTCACCATCACCGCTCAAAAGCCTTTCCCATGCATTGTTCCTGCAGCTCCAGTCACAGATGTGAAGAAGTACCTACTTCCTTAAGGATCTGGGTTTACCTGGGGGAAAGCCCCTCATATAGTAGGTTCAATAAAGTCTCCAGAAGGCTGATCGTATTATATTATCTTAGTATGTTAAGCTCAGCACTGTCTGCACTGCACCAGTTCCAAGCCATTACCAGATAGGCCTTGCTTGTCAAGACTTCTTTGACTCTGGAGTCTACATCAGAAATTGCTTAATCTATATTTCTGGATTAGCCTACAGATTTATATGGTCCTCAATAATTTTTTTTTCTCTTTGAAGTAGGGTCTCACTCACTATATACTTTAGGTCAGCCCCAAACTTGCTACACTGTGTCACCCAGGCTGGCCTTGAATTTGTGACCCTCCCGCCTCAGCCTCCTGAATACTGGAATTACAGGCATGTGCCACCACACTCAGCTCCTCAATGATTATTATATAGCTAAAGATCAAACACACTGGACTGAGGACAGTCAAAGATGGGACAATAATGACCACAAATGTGAAGATGTTCTCACAAACTAACACAGTGTGTTCTAATTATTCAAGTCAATGTATCCTACAAAGTTATCACCGATTATAAATTAACAAACACCGAGGACCAGGGAGATAGCTCAGTAGAACAAGAGCCTGCCTGGTAAGCACAGGGTCCTGAGTTCAAATCCTGGTACCGGAAAAAATCAAAACTAAAAACAAAACAAAAAAAAAATCTTCAATTCAGACTGATATACCCTGAAAAACAAAGACTGAGACAGAGGACATAGCCACTACAGGAAATACAGGTTAGGTTTCTGCAACATCTAGCAATACATACATAACCTTGTTTTAGGTGTGTTTCTTTTCAATGACAAGTAAATTAGTATATATTGCTAGTACATTAAAATTGAACTTAAGGACAAATCTCACAAAAGCTTTTCTAACACAAGCCTCTTATCAAAAATGCACACCACTACCATTATGTACTTAGGAGCTCCACGCTACACCTCAGCACTAGGCTTCGACACCATGCAAAATCACAAAACTATGGAATAAGACGTGAAAAGGACACTATAATTTGAAAGCTAAAACAGTATTGCAGAATATCACCTCATTTCATCTCAACTTAGAATGTGCTTATCTCATGGCTTAAATTTGTCTTAACGTTGTGCACACTCTTGAATGACTAAGCAAACTCTGTAGTTATTGATTGTAGGGTTGCAAATAAGTTTAAGGTAGCTTACTAAAGCCTACCAAATTTTAGCCTACAAAATTTTTCAAATACACCCACAAAAAGTGAAAATTAATTATATAGAGACCTACGCATAAAATTGACAAAGTATTTTACCCGCATCATCACCTATTTACCTGATTTGATCCTGCAATGTGTCTGGAACTTACACAGAACATCTCCTACCTTGCTTGACAACATTCCAATGGGAGAGAAGAGGAAAGAAAGCCAAGAAACAATCTGAGGTCTTATAGGCTATAGGTCTTCACCTTTTTTTTTTTTTTTTTTTTTTTTTTTTTTTTTTTTTTTTTTTTTTTTTTTTTTTTTTT
>PVJA010047525.1:0-14622 GCA_004027025.1 Myocastor coypus
AAAAAAAAAAAAAAAAAAAAAAAAAAAAAAAAAAAGAAATAACAATGTAACAGTTTCAAAACATGTTAGTGGTACATTTCCAGTATTTGATACAATGCATATTGTTGTCCTCATAGTAGTTATACAGAGCACAGGGTATAGACATGATTTTTCTAATCATTATTGGCACAAAAAATTTTGTTCTCATTGAACTAAGAGAAAGTAGTTGTATACATAATCCAACATTCCATAAACTCAGTGGGTTTTAACCTTTCTTAATTTAAGAGTATCTTTCCCCTGCAATGAGGAAGAAACAAAAACCATGACCCTTATACAAGGTGAATTATTCAGCATATAAACTATACTATAACTTTTCCTCTTCAGAAACATCTTTTGTATTTTTCAGTATCTTTTCTATTGCTTTCTTTAGTCCAATTTGCATAAACAAATTCAAGTATACCTCGTTTCCTAAATCCTGATTCTCAATTTGGATAGCAATGATGATACATAATCTATAATAAGGAATTTTTGGAAAATCTATATGTATATATCCTTATAAATTCTGGAATTTAAATAACTAGAGTTAACCATAAAGAACACTTGAATTTCTCATGTAAATAAACAAAACTTTCCCCAGACATTCTTTTTTTATCATCTTTTTTTTCAAGTCAAATGTATCCCTATTGTTCCTGGTTTCTAAATTTAAAAACATCATATCAGCCAGAGGAAAAATGTAAATATATCTATGAATCTGTGTTAACCCAGATAACTGTAGTTTGAAGAAAATCAACCTCATACTATTATTTTGTTTGAAAATACACATTTATTTACTCAATACTCACTTGATATGCAAAGGTTATTTCCAGCTAATAAAAACAACACTACAGTGAACATCATGGCGAACTATTCTCTGGTAATATGTGTGAGAGCTTAAAATATAATCAGAAGTTGAATTACTATTTTGCAAAAGACATTTTGAAGTTGAAGGTACTAGATGTAGGCAGCAGCTGAAGTAGCAAATTGGTCATGTGTTAGGGCAAGACAAGGCCAAAGTACTGAAAGCAAGCTAGCTTAGTCCTGAGAAAAACATCTGGTCTGAGATAATGTCAGTCATTAGTCAGTAAGCAATCAATCCTGTGTCTTCTGATACTAAAATTGTCGAAAGTGTAAATAAATGACCCTACAGTGGTAAATCAGTTTCTTCTCCTCCCATCAAAAGAAAGCTCAGCCTGATCTCAGCTTTTGTCTCTTATCTTTATTTTCCTCACCCGACTGCTATTTTTCCCTGGGAACATTAAGAACAGAGCAGATTGTGGCAGAATGGTGCTCAACAGGGACACCTGATGAGAAAATGTAAGTGGGCACAATTTGCATGCAACAAGAGACAGAAGTGATTGGTTAGAGCCAGTATTCAAGAAAGGCGTGTATTGGTACCAGCATCATCATGTGTAAAAACTTAGGGAGGGAAGTTCACTAGGGCCAGAAGAGGCTCATAAGGACTTCTAAAAAACAAAAACATAAAAACAAAAAACCAAGGTATGGGCATGGGACAAAAAGAGTTTTAAGAACAGAAGTGTTTTCTGAGTGCCTGATTCCTGAATTTACTTTTCTGATTTTGATAGAAGGGGCTTTGCAACCACAAAGGATTTGACTCAGAGCACTATTCTAGAATCAAGTTCCAGCATGAAAAGGAGGTAGACCAAAGGTACTCACACCAACAGAGCTTAAACTCTATAGCTTCGCTCAATCAGATGGGAAAAAAAAAAAAAAAACTTCTTTTCAGTTGTACAGGTTGGTTTGGAGCAGTGTGGCAGTATCACTGGAGAGCGAGGCACAGGCTAGGGCCCTCTGCTCCAATTCTAGGTGGACTCAGCTGAGATTTTCCAGTATCCCTCATACCCCTACCCCCCAAGCCCCTCAGCTGGCCTAGTCCAGTCATGGCTGTTGGTGTACACCACCAATTACAAGCCTGGGTACCTGGGGCCAAACAGGTGAACATGACTGCAGTGTGCTCTGGCTCACTCCATGGGCATCACCCTATGAATTTGTGGTACCAAAGTTCGCTTAACGCAAACCACAAATGCAACCTGAATCAACACAGCAATATAGTGGCAAGAGTGGGAGTGGTTCAGTGCTTGGGGTCAATCAACAACAATGGCTGCTCACATTGGTGATCCCTTCTCACCAGCAAACTGGATCCCAAGAAAACTTCTTGGGTCCCTCTGCTATGGGGCCTGGCAGCTGGCCACATCAATTACACTAGCAATAAGCACTTCAATAAGAGCCTTCAAAGTAACAGCAGCCCAGATCAGAGGAGAGAAAAACCAAAAAGATAATTTTGGTAACCTTGGGGGCAGAGATGGTGTCCACACCTCCGCTAGGAAGGACAGGAGGTATGAGAGATAAAGCCTACTCCCAGTACTAAAGCAGATCAGTGAGTCTCTGGTAGTATCCTCAAGGCTATGGAATAGAAGCTACAGCTAGAAACTGTAAAGAGGTCTCCAGGTTTTGCTTGGTGTCACTGATTCATACTATATAGGACCAGTCAAAATTATAATTCAAATTACTCATAACACATCTAAAACCACCCCAGATTCTTGTATCTCAATTGGTAATTCTTCCCTTGGCAAAAAATTTAAAACTTACAAGTTAAACAAAGAGGAACCAAGGATTTGGAGTCTTCTGACATATATTGGGTTGAAAAATAGAAATTAATTATTTGTGCAGTGAGGGCCCCACCCCCAGAGTGTGCTAAGACAGCAATTAAGACTAGGCATGGGGGCTGGGGAGATAGCTCCGAGGCACAAGTGCCTGCTGGGCAAGTGCAAGGTCGTGAGTTCGAACCCTGGTCCTACCACAAAAAAAAAAAAAAAAAGACTAGGCATGGTGGCACGTGCCTGTAATCCCAGCTCTTGGGAGTCTGTAAACAGGCAGATCACTATGAGTCTGATCTAATAATGAGACCCTGAACACCCTGTACAACATTCCCTAGAACATATAAAAAAAATAATTATTTAAAGAAAAAAAAAATTTTTTTTTTGTCTTTTTGAGACAGGGTCTCACTATGCAGTTCAGGCTGGCCTTGAGCTCACTTTGGTAGCCCAGGCTGGTCTCGAACTCGCACCAATCCTCCTGCCTCAGCCTCCTAAGTGCTGGGATTACAGGCGTGTGCCACCACACCCGGCTAAAGAAAAAAATTTTAAAGGGCTTCTAGACACAAGTGTTCACAGACTCAAGGTGTGGTGGCAACCATAGTTCCATGGTAACAGAAGTGCTAGATTGCTGAAAGGAGACATGCAAAAAATAATTCAGCCTCACCGAGAAGAGTGTGGTTTCTTTCTTCACTACAATAGGCACTAAATAAGGTCTTTACATTTTTGCAAGAATCTATCAAAAATGTTTTGCCTTTAGTTAAGAAAATCATATTTCCTTAGAATTCTAATAATAGGGATATTTCATAAATGAAAGCTTTGCCGCTTTTTTCAAAAAATGTATACTTCAGAGATAACTGTTCAGACCAACTCTAACTGATTTTCAGATTTGGTAGTATCAACTGGCTTTGCCCAAATCAACATCTGCCCATGGGGTCCTCTGGCAGTCTCAGGGCCCTTTTCAATGGCTTTAGTCATGAGATGCAAACTCTTTATTGTTCCCTTTCCTTCAGTTCAACAACAGTGGCTATGACAATTTCCATCCACCTGGTAATCTACACTGACTAATTTTGCTGGTGTTATTGTCATTATCCCTCAGACAAGTTAATTCAATTTGCTTGTTTTCACACATGGGTCATCTTAGGGTAAGGGAGGTTATGTGGCTAAAGGAGGCTATGTGACTGCTTCCTCTTCCAAAATATAGGGGCCTGGCGGGATGGCTCAGTGGTCTGGAGGGCCTGATTGGGAAGGCTTGGGCAGCTTCAGGGACCGCGGTTTGATCCAGGGCACCATATGCTGCGCCAGCCCTGCCCTCGGGGCGAGCTGAGCCGGCCATGGAAATGAGTGAATAAACAAAGGTTCTGAAACAAGAAAAAAACAAATAAAATAAAAAATTCTTTTAAAAAAAATATATATAGGATACAGTTTCTGACTATACAATCAAAATTCAATTATAAAAACAAAAGGGGAAATCTTTCCCTACAAAATTCACATCTCACAACAAACTTTACTTGGCAATATATACAATACTTTTTAAATTCTACAAAAGATGGAAGTACAGCAGCAGAAAGACAATTCCATCGTTTAAAAAAAAAATGCTTATCTGGGGCCGTGGATATGCTTCTGTTTTGCTAAAACATGCTGTTTAGCTGTATCATGAATCTGGATTTGGAGAAGGAGATGAAAAAGGTAAAGACCATGGCCTATTGAAAGAACTGACCCAGAATACACAGTAGACAGTAACAAAAATGGGAATCAAAGGTCTGAATAAGTAACAGACTATATAGTGACAAAAGTTACCAGCATTTAGACAGAATAAAATATAAAATGTATATTCATCATAGATGAAAGATTGCATTCCTTTCAATTTCTTCTTCTAAAAGTTCAGTACTAATTGAAAAACAACAAGGCCAGGGAGATAGTTCAGGGGAATAAGTATTTGCCTGGCAAGTACAGGGTCCTGAGTTCAATCCCTGGTCCCACAAAAAAAAAAAAAAAAAAAAAAAAATCTGACTGGTCTAACAAAATTTGACTGGTCTATTAATAATTATGAACTGCTAAAATCTTAACAGTTACTTTAATTCAATTCAGTAAAAAAGATATTTGAGTGCGCTCTGATTTTGTAAAGGCGTTTGTTCTTTGTACTTCTTATCTGTCAATTCCATGAACAGCTATTCCTCTTTTTATTTGAACTCAACTATTTTCGTCTGTCTATCTTTTTCACATTTTTGGATCTTTGTTCATAATACAATTTGGGTTATAGACTTAAAAATATGCTTCCACCTGGGTTACCAACTGATCTAAATGATATCAAAACTGGCTTTCTCATAGCTCATCAAGAATTTTAAATAATTAACAAAAATCCTTAGGTTGGGAAGAGATTATTGGACAGGCCTCTAATTAATAAACAGAAGTAGCCAACTTTAGTTCATGAATAAGTAGTAGCCAATGATCTCTAGTCTCTTGACAGTAACTTATTGGGGACCCCAATAAGTTGGTTATGGTCAAAAATTAAAGTTTTTCAGAAAATATATAATAAGGTTTTCTCATAAATGATGTTGTTGGTATAAAATTAATATTTTTTAATGAATTTAGGACAGGGTATATGGGGCTCACTACATAGGTTGGGCTCATAATGATTCTCCTGTTTTCAGCCTCCCAAGTGTTGGGATTACAAGCATGTACCATCATGCCAAGTCTCAATCACTGTCTCAAAGCCAGCATGGCACACCAGGGATTGAACCCCAGGCTGCTGTGTTCTGCTGAGCAATCTGTCCGGCCCAAAACGTAAATCCAGAAACAAAGGCTTTCATATATGTATGACAACGCACTAATGTCAACTATGATTCCAGATAAAGAGGTCTTTCAAAATTTAAAACAAGGAATACTTATGGAGATAAGAGTTTCATATTTAGACCTCTACCATTAATAAAAAACTTGTATGTGATGTATATCCCATTAAAGGATAACAAATTAAATAAAAGCTTCCTATGTACTAAATAGAGATGACTGGTTAAAAGGTTTATGTTATATCAAAATGAAAGATCAGGTATATAACAAAATATCATGATGATTCATATGCTGCAATGTTATGTATGGTTTTGATTTTTCATTTCTAAATTTCTGTGTAAAACTACTGTCTGTTAACTTTTTTTTTTTCTTTTCTTTTTTTTTTTTTTTTTTTTTTTTTTTTTTTTTTTTTTTTTTTTTTTTTTTTTTTTTTTTTTTTTGCGATACCAGGGGTTGAATTCATGTCCTTGCACTTGTCAGGCAAGTGCTTATTCTACTGAGCTATTTCCCCAGTCTCATGTCTGTTAACATTCTATAGAGATTTAAATAGAATATCCATGTTGTTAGATAATAATGGTTTCAATTTATTCTAAGGTGGTTGATATTTAGATAAGGTAGTAATGTTAAGCTTACTGCCTCAATTACAGTGTAATGTAACCTTTTCTGAATGTTCAACAACTGAGTTTTGAAACCAAAAATTAAAGACAGATGGGCTAAGAAGATAGCCAATGTTTTGACCGGAGCCCTGCAAGGTCAATGGGGATGGAGGACGAAAGAAACCCTCAGGCCCGGCGGGATGGCTCAGTAGTCTTAAAGCCCCTGCTTGGGAAAGCTTGGGTGGCTTCAGGGACCGCGGTTCAATCCCCGGCACCACATGCTGGGCCAGCCCTGCCCTGAGGGCAGGCTGAGCCGGCCATAAAAATGATTAAATAAACAAATAAAGGTTCTGAAGCAAGAAAAAAAAAAATAAAATAAAATAAAAAAGAAAGAAAGAAACCTCTAATGCAACATGCTATAATTTGGCTGAGTCCCTAATTTTCTGATTAACATTAGGAAACCACACAGGAAAGTGACTCACTGATGTATACTATGCCTAAGTCACCTGGAGACAAAAAAATCTCTCAAGCTTTCACAGAAAGCAACTTGTTCAAACAATGGCATGACTCATCTAGATGGCTGACACTGACAGAACTATGTAGATGCTATACTTCTTTCCAAGGTAATTTCTGAGGAGACTTAACGGATCTTAATAGATAGCAAAGAATTGATTAATACAGATCTTGCATTAATTTGGCCTTAAACATCCAGCAGAAAGTATAACTGCAAGATGTAGGAAACAATGCCAAAGTAATATGTTAGTTGTAAAAGGCTCAAATCACAACTGTGGACAACTGTCAGCTATAATGGTAACTCATTACTATTATGGATCACTGAGACTGTATAGGGACAAACTGCTATATACAGGTACCTAAGATCATTGGACTGTAAATCTTCAGCCTAAATGAATATATTCACATAAAATAGAAAGGGTTCAAGAATGAGAATACAGAGTTCTCCAAACACAACTCCTCCAACTTCAGTTGACCACTTATGCTCACACTACAAAACAGAAAAGAGATGTAAGGAGCAGCTGAAGCTGGAAACTGGTTATATGTGTGTGGGGGGCAAAGGGTGAAACTGCTGAATTTTTCATTTGGGTCTCCCATCCCTTAAACTACTCAAGATTCTTTTTCTTTTACATAGGATACCATTCCCCTTTTCGCATTAATTTATGACAATCCTTTTCAATTATTAATTTATGTTTGCAGTACATAATGTTTACACTCAGTGTACAGTTGGAACATTTTTATGTAGTATGTCTTAATTACTTTTATTATCACCTTCCCTTTCCTCTCTTTAACTCTTGATCCTCTTCTAATCTGAGTGAGCTCTCTTTACTTCCTTTTTTTTTTTTTTTTTTTTTTTTTTTTTTTTTTTTTTTTTTTTTTTTTTTTTTTTTTTTGTCTTTTTGAGACAGGGTCTCGCTATGCAGTTGAGGCTGGTCCAACGCTCACTTTTGTAGCCCAGGCTGGTCTTGAACTCACACCAATCCTCCTGCCTCAGCCTCCCAAGTGCTGGGATTACAGGCGTGAGCCACCAGGCCTGGCTACTCTTTACTTCCTATCTTTGCTTTTTACTGATGTCTGATTTATTTCACTTAATATTATAACTTAAGGTGCATACATTTTCCAACCAGTGACTCAAGTTTATCTTTTTTTTTTTGTCTTTTTGAGACAGGGTCTCGCTATGCAGTTGAGGCTGGCCATGAGCTCACTTTTGTAGCCCAGGCTGGTCTGGAACTCGCACCAATCCTCCTGCCTCAGCCTCCCGAGTGCTGGGATTACAGGCGTGAGCCACCACGCCCGGCTCTCAAGTTTATCTTTTTTTTTTTTGGACTCAATGTGGTTGCTTTAAATTTTATTTATTATTACTTGTTTGCAGTACATAATGATCACATTCATTATGGAGGATTTCTACAGTTTCATAACATATCTTAATTCTTTTTCATTTTGTTCCTCTAACCTCTTAAAAATAACATTTTCTTTATCCATTCATCTATTGATGGGGTTTCCAAGATTTAACTACTATAAATTGTGCTGCTATAACAGGGATATGCATGTCACTCTATTATGTCAACTTTAAATCTTTCAGAACATACCTAGAAGGAGAAATGGGTCAAAGGGAACCCCTAGTTTTAGTTGTGTTATGACTCTACATATTGATTGCTATAGTAGTAGTACCAACAATGGAAAAATATTCATTTCTCCTCACAGCCTTGCCAGCATTTATTATTGGTTAATAACTTGATGACAGTCATTCTTTCTGAAGGGGGTAGGAATGTCAGTGATGTTTTTAATTTGGATTTCTCAAATAGCTATGTTTGAGCAAGGTTTCATGTATTAACTGACCACTTTTGTTTCTCCATGAAAAGGGTATATTCATCTCAGATGACCAATTTTGGACTGGATTTTTACATTTGAGGGGTCTAACTTTTTTAATTGTTCATACACACTAGACATTAGTCCTCTTTCTGAGAATAGCTGGGGGAGCAGGGAGAAAACTCAGTAGAATAAGCACTTGCCTGGCAAGCACAGGGTCCTGAGCTCAATCTCTGGCACCATACACACAACACACACACACACACACACACACAGAATAGCTGGCAAAATTTTTCCCATACTATAGGCTGTCTCTTCATTCTATTAGTTGTTTCCTTTGTTGTGCAGCTTTTTTAAGTTTGATGTGATCTTATTTGTTGATTCTGCAATATTTCCTATGCAACCAGCATTTTGTTCATAAAGTTTTGTTTTGTTTTGATGTATTTGGTATAGGGTCTCACTATGCAGCTCTGGCTCAGCACACCCAGGGCTGGGCCAGCACAGTATGTGGTGCCTAGGATTGAACCTGGTCCCTGTGCTTGCCTAATTGCCTAAGCAGGCACTTAGTCCACTGAGCTATCTCGCTGGTCCTTGTTCATAAAGTCTTTGCCTACACCTATATCTTCAAAAATTTTACCTATTCTACCTTCCAGATGAGTAAATATTTCTGTTCTAATATTTAGATCTTTCATCCATTTTTATTTTAATCTAGTGCATGATGAAAAATATGGGGCAGATTCAGTTTTCCCAGTACCATTTGATAAAGAGGCATTCTTCCAGTGAAGGTATCTGGTCCCTTTATTAAAGATAAGGTAGCTAAGTAAGCCCAGATTTCTCTTTCATTCTGTTCCATTGATCCACAAATCTATTGTTTGCCAACGCCATGCTGTTCTTTTTAAATAACTGTAGCTTTGTAGTGTAACTTTAACTCTGGGACTGCGATGTTCCTACCTTGCCTTTGTTGCCTATTATTGCTTTTGCTATTCTAGGTTTCTTCTGGTTTGATATAAATTTTATAATTTTTTCTTTAGTTCCATGAGCAATGCTATTGGTATTTTTAAATCAATATATAAGATGATGTAATTATATTTCTCTGTATTGGCAAACAACTGGATATTGATATTTTATAAATAATATTCTTTGTAAAACCATTGGCCATAAAATTAAAGGTTGATATACATTCCAAATGTTGAAGATACAGAATTGGAATTAGATAATGCTGATAAAAATGTATCATGGTGCAAGTCAGTCTGTAAAATGATAAACATTTACCTCCTTTTGACAGATACACTGTACTTCTAGTATTAACTAAAGAGAAAGACTGGTAAAAAAAACTGCTAATTATAACTTTTATGACCCTTTATTGGAACTAATCCAAAGGTCCATTGACATATTAAGAGAACAATGTTATTACATATCAATACAAAAAAATTATTTGGCAACAAAGAAATAAAAACTCATACTTGTAACATGGATAAATCACCACATGATGAAAAAATAAAAAAGGGTAAATAGTTTATGATGTCACTTATATAAAAGTCCAGAAATGGCAAACTAGTTTTATGATGATGGCAAATCACTAGTCATAGAGATTAGGAGCCAAAAAGAAACACAAGGATTCCTTATGTGTATACAAGGTAACTTTGCTGGTGATGGATATATTATTGTACTTGTGACAATTTCATTGGTTAATGCATATATTATGACAGATTTGTTTTTTAAATCTGTAGCCTATATCAATTATATCTCAATATACCATCTAGGTAAAAATGTAGACCTCATACTCCTTGAAAAATCATTGAACAAGTCTATTGACACCACTATAATCTTCTTCATCCTTGAATTAAGACTATCAATGAAGAATACTTCTAAATATGACATTCAAGTCCTTTATCTCTGGACGACAGTACAATATTTCTTCTCTGGCTTTTTCCAGCAGTGGCCTTGAATTGAACAGCTCAAGAAGGATATGGGAATACAAAAAAGTTTCATATTATTTGCTCTAATACATCAATCCTGTGGTCCTGAGTATATCTGTATGCCCTCATTTCTCACACTTTATGGTGACTGAACTAGAAGAACACATCTTTAGATGGGGAAACTACTAAAGCTTTCCCTAGTGACCTCCAATTGTTTATGCACTGTCTCAGTTCCAGTTATAACTTTGCTTACACAACTTGTGATTTGCTTCCCGGAAATAGGTGAAGTGTGTGTTCACTGCGCATATTAGGATATTACGATTAAGGAATCTTCAGCCAGAGTTGTGCCATAATACCACCTTTTTTTTTTTTTTTCTGGTAGTATCAAGGATTGAACTCAGGACCTTGTGCTTACCAGGCAAGCACTTATTCCACTGAGCTATCTCCCTGGCCCCTAATATCACTATTAAAGCTGGTCAGTTTGTAAAATGATAAACATTTACTTCCTACTGGCATGGATACAATCAGGGCCCTGGACAGGTGAGAATTTATAATGCAACTCCTGAGACCGTCCCACATACCAATGGGAATTTTAAGTGCAGATACGCAGATCTTTTTTTTTTTTTTTTTTTTGTCTTTTTGAGACAGGGTCTTCCTATGCAGTTGAGGCTGGCCTTGAGCTCACTTTTGTAGCCCAGGCTGGTCTCAAACTCACATTGATCCTCCTGCCTCAGTCTTCTAAGTGCTGGGATTACAGGTGGGTGCCACCATGCCCACCTTTTCACTATCCATATTATTTTTCTTTTCTTCTGTTGTCTAAATGTTCTAATGTTTCCACAACTATAATGAACAGGAGTGGTATTCAGGAGTGGCACCACCCTTGTCTTGTTCTTCATTGCAGAGTGAAAGGTTTCAGCTTTTCTCCATTAAGTATATAATGGCTGTTGGTTTGTCATAGATGGCTTAATCAGATTAAGAAAAAGATCTTTTATTCCAATTTTTTTTTACCAATTTTTCCACACATGGATGTTGGATTTTGTCAAATGCTTTTTCTGCATCTATTGAAATGATCATGTGGTTCTGCCCTTACTACTATTAAAGTGGTATATTACATTTAGTGATTTGAACAAGTGGAACTATTCCTGCAGCCCTGAAATGAATCCTGCATGGTCATAGTGTGCACATAGCAAGACCCTGTATCAAATACCTAATTTTTTAAAAAGGGGGATCTTTAATCAATCTGGAATTTGTTTTGTTTGCAAATATAGTATGAGGCAAAGGTCCAATATTTTTTTAATTCAATAACTAAATCTCTCACCTGATTTGTTGTTTGTTTTTCTGGCAGCCAGGATACTGCCTCATATAAACACAACAGAATCAAATTTTTAAAAGATTTAAAATTAACACAATACTACTGTCTAAAATAAACCATATATAAATTTTACCAACTGCTCCAATAATATTCTTTACAGAGTTTTCCTTATGATCCAGGATCATCTACTGTTTTTGGTTATCATGTCTCTTTAGTGTCTTCAATCTGGAACATCTCAGCTTTCCTTAGTTCTTCTTTCTTTTTTTTATTATTATTCTTTATTAATTTTAATGAGAAAGAAATAACAATGAGACAGTTTCAAAACAGGTTTGTGGGATAGTAACAATAATTAATACATTGGATATTGTTGTCTTTGTAACAGTTATTCACAGTACAAGATGCAGACATGATATCTTTCCTAAACACTATTAGTACAAATATTTCTTCTCATTGAAGAGAAAGTAGCTGTATATCTATCCTTACTATTATATATATTTTTTCACTACAAAATGATTCTTTATTTAAAAAAAAAGATTTTTTATTTATATCCACTTTTTTTGTTTTGTATTATTAGCGATGAGTGTCCCACTGTCAGTCAAATATTGTCGGTATGTGAAATCAGCAAAATAAGCTAATATAGACCAATAGTCCATAATAGTAGTGGGTTATCTGTAGAACTGGCAATATCAGAAGTTAACTTGAGCCTATTACAGCTCAGCATGTTAATATGGTTTTATTTTTTATGCCTCATAGCTATACTTTTATGCTGGATGGCTAAGACCAAGATAAAGCAAGACCTATATTTTTAAAAATGTAGCTTTTGCCGGGCATGGTGGCACACGCCTGTAATCCCAGCACTCTGGAGGCTGAGGCAGGAGGATCGGTGTGAGTATGAGACCAGCCTGGGCTTCAAAAATGAGCTCAAGGCCAGCCTGAACTATATAGCAAGACCCTGTTTCAAAAAGACAAAAAAAAAAAAAGTGTAGCTTTTGTATTTGACAAGGTCAGTCAAATCTCCTCAGGATTCACCTTGCAACCATATATAGCAGTTTGTAGATCTTTTGTCAGTATCAGCCATCTGGATGAACCATGGCCATATTGCTTGACCGATTTGCTCTTTGTGAAAGATTAGAGAATGTTTTCTAAGTGATTCCCCTTAGGCACATTATACATCGTCAACCACTTTCCTCTGTGACCCCATAATCTCCTTGAACATAAAATTTGGGACACCACTGAGTTACAGAATGTTACAGTACAGGTTCTCTTAAGTCCTGAATCCTCACTGACATTGAAGGGCTAGGGCAAAACTATTGGCTGTCCTTGTAGCCCTTTCTTCTAATTTTTTGGTCTGTGTCTTAGTTACTTTTTTGCTCGTTGTTGGGACAAATACCCGACACTCAAAATGAAGGAAAGAAAGGTTTATTTAGCTTACAGTTACTGGAGGTTTCAGTCCATAGTTGGCTGGCCCAAGGCTGAGTGGAACAGAGCAGAGAGCACCCAGTTGACTCATGAGGCTCTGGGAGGACAACTAGACATAAACCATAACAATAACTGATACCTAGATTAAATGCAGGACATTTCTAGCACCCTCAAAGTGTCCTTTTGTGTGCACCCCCAGTTTAACTCTATCCTAAAAAGTACTATACAGACTTCTTACTGGATATGCTAATTTCGCCTATTCTTGATTTCTTATTATATAGTATTTTCTTGGATATAGTCTTTTTTGCTTAGTTACATGTTGTTATATAATTTTGATTGCTTTTAAAAGTTTTTGTGCATATCTTTTAATAGATATAGGGTTTCTGCTGCAGTCAATATAAGAGCATAAGGCAAACTTATGTTGAGCTTTCATAGACACTGACAGTTTTCCACAGTAGTTCTTTTGTGTGTGTGTGCAGAACCAGGGATTGAACTCAGGCCCTTGTGCTTGCCAGGCAATCACTTCCCACAGTAGCTCTATACCTGACACTTCTACTTGAAATGTATAAGCATTTCAATTACTCCACATCTTTGCCAAACCTTGATATTTTACATTTTCTTCATTTTAGCCACTGAGTGTTATAGGAGGGTTGATCCTTTCATTTGCTGTCATGGTTTATGTCTAGTTGTGCCCCCAAAGCCTCATGCAATCATGGGGCAGGGACTTCTAGAGTTTGAGACTTGATTCATGATTCCTGGGATTATGTGTTTTAGTACTGATGGGATTACGGGTCTAAGTACTTTTGGGATTATGAATGTAGCCTAAGCCAGATAGGCTGAAATGGAGAGCCTGAATGTAATATAAAGAGAGACAGACAGACATTAGTGTGTTGCTCTGCTGCCCTGATTGGTTGGCTGCTTCTGTCACCATTTTGTTGCTGTTCTGCCGCCAAATATGAACTGAAACCACCACAAACTGTGAGCTAAATAAACCTTTCCTTCCTTCATTTTGAGTGTCAAGTGTTTCTTCCAGCCATCAGTAAAAAGTAACTAAGACATTTACCATCATCATTATTTGTGTGTTAGTTGGTTTGTTTCTTTTTTTTTATCGATGTCTTCTTTAATAGTATTGAAGTCTGTCATTATAGTTATTCTTTCTCTCTCTAATTCAGAGATTATTTCTGTTCTGTTCTCCTCTCTACTTTTCTGTAGTTGTTCCCCTACTTGGGATGCTATTGATTTAGACATGTCTTTGTTAACTTTAGATATTATTTCTGCTCTGATGGCCTCTATACATTTCTCCAGTTGTCTTTCCACTTCATGTATTTCTTTTTTTACTTCAGATGTTATCTCTGATCTCAGTTGCTCTGTAAGTTTCTGCACTTGTCTGTCTGCCTCAGATGCTACCAATTCAGAGGTTTCATCTGTATGATTCCCATTTTCTTCCATAGTAGTGTCTTCTGTATTTGATTTGGGTAGGCTTGGCCCCTGAGATTGCATCCTACTCCTTGTTATCATTTTGTATGGAAGCGACCTCTGCATTTTGATGGCATTATGCTGTAAGTGTCTGTGGGCCTTTGGTCTGGAGCCTCCAAGTTGGTTCCCCTATAGAAGTCGCTGGCTTCGTGTTGGAG
>PVJA010047526.1:0-14612 GCA_004027025.1 Myocastor coypus
CACACACTGTACTCTGTAGAATGATTGTGAGGACAATATGCAATATGTCAACTTTCAAAGAAAAGAAAGGGGAAAAGAAAAAAAAATTAATGTGGATTTAGAAAGGTTAATGTTTAATTGTTTGATCAATCTTATATACCTATATGTATTAATCTAAACTGATCTGATGATGAAAATATGTAATATAACCATTGTTAAATTTAAACAATAAAAAATTGAAAAAAAATAAAAATAAATAAAAATAAAATTTGGATTACTTTCAGAATTTGCTCAGATATTTGACACCAAAGTGATTCCTTGGGAAATCTAATGTGATAAATGAAACATCCATATGTACCCTTTCTATATATTTTCTGTTGTTTGTGGGGAGTATTCCCAAATCCATCAGATGTACAGTTTAGTTCTTAATAATAGGAAAGCCAGAAAACTAATTCTATAAAGTATATTGAAGCCAATACCACCTTGTCATGTGTTTATGTGGAACATAACAAAATACCTGAAAAAGAACCAGAATTTTCTGCAATGTGATGTTTGCTGTCGCAAAATTCTTTTAACTGAGTTAGGAATAACTTGCCTTGTTATTTCTTATCTTTACATGTTAGTATAATTTTAAGTATTCTATAGTGATAATGCAGTAACCCATACATTTATTTAGTAGTTAACTTGATCACTTTATTGGCATTCATGGTAACAATGAACACTATGTTAGAAGCAAGTTGGTCAGAATGATGGGAAGAGGTGGGAACTTGTTGTAAACTGAATTGCAGATGTTAGTAATGGGTTTTTTTAGTGATGATTGCTGTACTTTGAGGTGCAGCCTATGTCTTAACCTCAGCCTTTTCCTCATCACACTTGGGCTCAACTGCAACCACAGGCTCTGGTTCTGCCTCTGGTTGTAGTTCTGATTGTGGTGTCAGCACAATCTCAATTTCAGGCACCCGTTTAGGTGCTGAACCTGTGCCAGATTTTGTGACTGGATTTGATTGTGGGAAAGGCTCATGGTCTGGTTCCAAGATGCCAACAGGCACATTCTCATGTGTGGAGGGTGGCAGCGTTGCTTCTAGCTGGACAGTATCTTCTGCTGGCATGGCTTGTCTTGTCTTTGTCATTGGTCTGCAAGAAAGAATACCCAGAAAAAAAAATCCTTTGAAATTTCACGGGGAGCCATAGGTGCAGTAGTGTTAGTAACATAGGTCCCAAACTGTCCAGGATGTATTAATGCTGATGTTTTGATTCACTATCTATTTCCATTTTTGAGTTCACAAAGATTAGGTCTCAGAAGTGATAAAAGTTCAACAAAGACAAACTATGTTTAAAAGATGGGAAAATGATAAAGTGTTAAAGAAGTTAATAGAGTCTTAAATCTGGTCTAATAAGGTCTAAATCCATATTTTTTGTTCACCTCTAACTATTACACCACACGTAGCACTTGTTGGTGCCTAACACGTAGTTGTGGAAGCAAAGAGATGGAAAACTGAATAAATGAATGAGTGTAATCTACACTGGACAATAAACAGAAAGCATAAGAGTGGGCTGTGGGAAGGCTACATTCTGTGTACTGTATTCACTTTGGCCTTCAGGATCCTCTTGTTCTATTAAAATTTAAAATTATATTGCCATAAAAGCAAACACACTAATGCTGTGCCATAAAACATGTTACTGATCTTAGATTGATGCACTAGTTAAATGATTGGATATATGTAAAATGCTTAGAACAGGGTCTTACTCAACAGATGGTACTCACCACTATTCTTTTTTTAACATATTTAGTACAGAGTCTACAGGGTCTCCTCTACACAGATCTGACTCAGTGATCCTCCTGTTTTCAGCCTCTCAAGGGCTAGGATTACAAGTGTGCACCACCATGCCCAGTCTCAACGTCAGTCTCAGCATTCCCCAGGAGTGGGGCCCACAGGGCACACCAGGGATTGAACCATGGCCGCTGCACTCTGCCTAAGTAGGTGCTTTAGTCTGCTGAGCTATCTGGCTGACCCTCATCATTCTTTTTGTAAAAGCATGGAAAGCAAGCAGAATGTACTTCTAATGTTTTATGCTAAAAAGGGTGCTTAAAAAGAGCTGACTGAAAGAGATATGCCTGATATGTGTTCTTAATTAAATGAAGGGCTTACTCAAGCTCTGTGGTAGATTGAGAATTCCTCTTCCTTTCCTTTGTCTTGTTTCTTGCAAAATACACCACAGCAGCGATGACAGCAGCACCTATCAGGATACCAACTAAGACCCCAATGATGATCCCAGCTTCTGGGTCTGGAAGACATGCAGCAGGTTAGTAAAATAAAACATGCTGTCACCTCACATACACACATTTGTGACTAACAGAAAACATCTAGAACATTCACATACTGGCACAGATTAGGAGAATCAAAATTCCTAGAATTCTACTGGTTGGATTTATAGGGTTTGAAGAAAAGAGGACTGTCTTGATTATATAGTTAACCACTAACATTTACACACATAAGTACTAATCCAGGCAGGTACTAATGGTTTCAGAAGGGGTTTAGAGAAGAAAGTCTGCAATATCAACACCAGAAACATGCCTCTGTGACACCGGAAACACTTTACCAGATTTTCCCAGCATATAGGTGAAAATAAGTCTCTAAAAAATTGTCTCAAACACTGTGCTCACCAAGGAACCTTGCACACTCTGGCCCCTGGAAAGAATATGGTCATTTCAGTGAACAAGCTTTTTATGTCCATCTATGGAAACTTTCAGTGAATGTGAGACAAGCCACCTGACCACCACACCTGCAAGTCTAGAGGTAGAGGTAGTGTCCCTGTGAGAGCACATTTGAGTCACAAGCTAGCCCATCCATGTCCACTTCACCTCAAGATTGAACAATTTAAATTGAGATAAGAAACTAGTTGAGTTACCTAATAAATGCTTTAAAATTTTGTGATTAATGGAATACACGTAAATAATTTTGAAAGTTAAATCATTATAAACTAACAAAAGCAGCAGTCCCTGCCCCACATATCTGCGTTTCTGAAGACCATACCCTAGCGGCAAGCCCTCTGGATCCATTTTTTAAAATGTTTCCTCCATGGCTGTATTATGCTTGTTCTGGAATGTATGCCACTTTTCAATCTTCATCATTCCCTTTTGACTTCCTACTCTGTAAGGTAGTGATTTAATTCCCTTCAAGCCCCATTACATTCTCTTAATATAGTTACATTGTAAGTTTTAGATAAATCAAAACTGCAGTATTACAACTATATAAATTTTGCTTCCAGCTGAGGAGCACAGTGTGTCGTGCTTCTTCCTTGTACATTTTCTAAAAGCATTCCCAAGGTAAATAATTGCCTCATTTGGAGATTTGTTTACATTTTAAATGCTTCATCACTAATTGCAATTTTTTTTAAAAATCACTAAATTCTTTTCAATAGATTTAAATACATCAGTTAGCTTTTCTTGTCTGTCAGAAACATCCTGTCTGGAGCTATCTCTTCTCCTCAACAATGAACTGGTTGTCTTTCTATGTCTATGGTTTCACTTTTATCTTTCAGTATCCTCGTGTTATAGATACACAGGCTTTTCAAGTTCCTTGAGTAGGCAACTAAGATAGTACCTGCTTGGAAGTGCTGTCCCAGATCTATAACCATAAGTGTTGCTTCATTAGTGTCCTAATAGACTCTGTGCATATCTCTATTATGGCATATGCCACAATTTCGGGTTTGGGGGGTTGTTTTGTTTACGTTATTTTTGTCTCTATGTGAATTATGAACTTCATAATAGAATATATCCCTGTATATCCATTACTTAGGACATTCCCTGGCACATGGAAGACATTCAATAAAAGCGTATAGGTGAAAGGAAGGAGAAAGGAAGAGAGATGAGGGGAGAGAGAAGCAGGAAGGAGAGATGAAAGGAAGGAAATGAGGGGTGAGAGTGAACAGGGGAGGAGTGGAAGGAGGAAGGGAGGCAAACACTACATCATGCAAAACTAGAAAGCAATATTCAATTACATTCTATGGGTCTGTATGTCTGTAGTACGATTATATCTCTAGGGAGGTATAAAGGACATGGGAAAGATCCAAAAACAAAACTGACCGTGGAGGAAAAGTTGGGTATGAGGATACAGGGATGAGCATCAGAACAAATAAAGAAACTCAGCTTCATAAGAAGGGCACTAATCTCATGCAACTTGTCACCCCTGGACATGATATACATTGAAAGCACAAATTTAAAGTATGTCAGAAAAAAATTAATAGAGGGGTTGGGAAGATACCTCAGTGGAATAAGTGCTTGCCTGGCAAGTGCAAGGTCCTGAGTTCAATCCCTGATGCCACCAAAAATAATAAATAAATAAAAATAAAAATAAGTAAAGAAGACCGTAAATGTTATTTAATGATTGTCAGGAAATTGGAGACATCTCTTGTAAGGATTTATCCCTGGAGTAGCTCTATTTGCTAATTTTGGGGTCCATAAATATTAAGCTTAGATAATAAGCAAGCATCTTTGCCTGGGATGATAAAACTTCAGAGCTACATTGGGACTACCAGTTATGAATTGGATGATGTTGGGAAAGTCATTTACCTCCCTAAGTTTCAGTTGCTTAACAGCTAACAATATATTCTGCCTCCCTAGATTGGCTGAATGGGAAGATAGGGCGAGATAGTGTTTCTGTAGTGCCTGGCCCAATGTCTGACATATAATAACAATGATGACAAATATGAGGTACTATGTTACTGAGATTGTGGGTGTGTATCATCATTATTGTCATCATCACCATTGGGGGCAAATCTTAGAAGAATTAAGAAGTAGAAAGTTTGTGAGCTATATGTTTCAAAGAGATTCCTACAGTAGACTTGCATTTAATAACAGCATCATAAAGAAAAATTGAACTTGATACAGTCAATAAGAATATTGCTTTACTTATGACTTTCTTTATAGAGATTTTGTGACATTTAAATAAACTAGTGTTTTGAAGGACTTAGCGAGGGCCAGCAAGGTAGCTCAGCAATCTAAAGCACCTGCTTAGGCAGGGCACAGAGGCCATGACTCAATCTGTGGCATGCTGTGCCAGCCCCAGCCTGCTGAGACAGCAATGGAGACTGGGCATGGTGTCATACACCTGTAATCCCAACCCAGCTCTTGGGAGACTGAAAATAGGAGGATCACTATGAGTCTGATCTATGTAGTGAAACCCTAAATACATTTTTTAAAAAAGACTTAAGGAACATATTAATTGCTGTATAAACATTAGATATTAGGATGACCATACATTTTGTCAATCTGTAAATAAAGAACATTGATCTACAGAGAAGCAAGAAAGTCTAACCAGAGTTCTTAAATAATTTACTTGACTGACAGGTGCTCACCACTTGGCTCAAAGAGAAACTGTTATAAAGTGGTAGGATGAACTCACGTGATGAGGTTAGATCGATTTCACAGGAGCTATTTCCAAGTTTGTTGATAGCAGTGCACTGATAATACCCTTCTTCAAAATTTGTCAGATTTCCAATCACCAAAATCCCAGTGGCTGGATCTGTCAAAATCAGGAAATAGACTTTTAAAATCACTTATGTGGGCGCAGATTTTGTCACTGTAACAGATTATTCACTGCCCACTCATTTTGTCCACTTTGGCCTCCCTTTCTTGAAATGTCCAAATAGGGTCATCCACGTTCATGTGTATTTCCTCAATACTCACCACCTCTGAACTGCTTTGTAGAAGTTGGGGAGTAGACCATACCACAATCATCATGTTTAAAAAAAAAGGTATTCTTTTAAAACTGTTCTCCCTCCTGAAGCACTAAGGACAAGCAGCTGGCCATACATTTGTGGTATCAATGACCTCGAACAGCAGGCCTTAACAGGGGCAGCCAACGGTGATACTTACTGAAACTTTCTTTCACTGGCACGATGTTGCTTCCCTCAACTTTATACCAGTAGTACACAGGAGATGGTGTTCCAATTGCAGAGAGGCAAGAAAGAGAGATGGTATGTCCTGCTACTGGTCTTCCTTGCAGGCTACAAAGAGGCTTAGAAGGTTTGACTGTAAAACAATAAAAAGAATAAGACTCCTGCAGGATAAATCATAGCCCATGATAGCTGTAGTCACTTCCTCACTTTAAAATTGCAGAATGTGTTTATTTAAAAAAAAAAAAAAAGGCTATAGGGGCCAGGGAGAAAGCTCCGTGGCACAAATGAACGGCTGGCAAGTGCAAGGTCATGAGTTTGAACCCTGGTCCCGCCAAAAAAAAAAAAAAGCTATAAAAGTTGATTTTGACAGTTTTCTGGTTGTACCACCACCATACAGAAGTAGGCCACTTTCCATGTAGGGTCCATCTAGTAAGGATATCATTAAGATCCAACTTCTCCCAGATTCGTAACTGTGAATTTTAGCATGCCTATAAATATGTCTTTACTACAAAGTCAAATGTTGGCAAACACTGAATGACTAGGAACATAGGTTGTACCTTCAAAGTGGTTTTAAAGGAAACTAGAACTCCTAAATACTTCTAAATAACCTGGTTTTTGTTTTTCTTAAAAATTTTATTAATACTAGTTTTATGTCTTTATGTCTTCTATTCATCCGTGGGTGATACACAACACTTGGAAGGTCTGAATTTGCCTGTGTCACTAACCAATAGGGAAAGCCCATTTTGGATGTGTGCAGCACAGCAGTGCAATCTGCATCCCCCCTGCACTCAGCAAACATTTAGTTATATGCCTTCCATGTGCAGAGCACCAAATGAGGCACCAGAGATTCAAAAACAACTTTGGCAGTCCTGAAGTGGGTATGATGGCAGATGTAGCTATAATGGCAGCATCAGGGCCCATAATTTAGAGACCTTTGAAGTTCAAGTACTTTACACTGGCAGCAGAAAAACCATGAAAGAAATTTTAGAGTGCTGCTGTTGGTGATTTTAACATTTTAGATCAATGGTTTCGACACTATGAGTGGTAGAACTGAAAGAGAAACAGAGACAGGCTCAAAAAGCTATAAAGAATATTAGAAAAAATAAAATAGAGACAACTGGATATGGGGCATGAGGAACAGTGTTAGATCTATGGTGACTCCCAGGGTTCTGATTTGGACAAGTAGGTACCCAATCTTGTCATTTCTTGAGACAAACGATCTCAGGTAGAAGAACAGGTCAGTGCAGGTGAAGGGATGATAAGAAAGAAAAGGAAGCAGGGAATTTGAATATCCTATTCACCTTTTCGCTGCGGCTTCTGTCCTTACTATACAGTATGCAATGATCTGAATTTCTAGACTTTCAAATTCACGTTCCTGATCTTAATTTGTATGTAGCGCCCCCCCCCCAAAAAAAGGGGCTGACATTCTCTGAGTTAGGCATCTTATAAATGCTTTAGGCCATTTGGCCTGCTAATTGTTGTTCTTGCTGCTGCTGCTTCTGCTGCTACTGCTGCTGTTACAATGTCAGAGATAGTATCCAGGGCTTTGCGCATATTAGGTGAGCACTCTGCCACTCAGCTACATCCCTGCATCTTTCCTGCTACGAACCTGGCACACAGTAAGTTAAGAGCACACTACTTTGCATCCACACAGAATACTAGCTCTGCAATTTAACCAAACCTTAATTGACTCATTTTTAAAATGTGAATAAGAGATTATCTCACCTCTAGCTTATCCAAAGATCAAATAACACATATAAGGGACATGCAATTGTTACTGGCCACAGACAAGACTAATTGCTGCTACTACAGTTAATCTTCCCTCAAGTTTTGTTCAACTCACCATCTCATACTCCAACCCCTTATGCACATGAGCAAGAAGATGTGAGCATACTGGTAGTTTTAACTCCAAAATATTTCACTATCCCTGTCTATTCTATTTAGCTTTTCTTTCTTTCTTATCAATGATTTTCTTATATAGGAACATTGTGAACTTTTATCTTAAACTAAGCTATTAGGCCAAGAACCCATTGCAAATATCACTAGATGTAGATAAAACCCTTTTTTTAAAAGGGGATTTTATAGCCTATATAGCAGAATAGAACAATTTAAATGGAAAAGTAATTCTGGTGTTTCACTGGAAAAACCCAAAAAGACACTAGCACTTGGACTAAATTGTGGACAGATAAACAAAATGACTTGTACTGGTTTCTTGAACTCAAGATTCAAGAAACAGACTTTAGGGGATTTTTCCGAACATATTTCTTTTTCTCTTTTATTAAACAGTGGATTACTTTGAACCAAGCCCAGAGCCTATATATTTTCTAAAAATATTGAACCAGGATCTCAGTGACATTTTATCCAGCTGAAGTATTCAGCAGAATTTGGATGTTTTACTGGCAAAACCATTGATCTACCCTTTAGCTTTATTGTTTTCAATAGAATTGGCATGGGAGCAACAAGCTCACCTCTGAAAATAAATGCACATGCTTCAGTGGATTCTCAAACCTTGCCTAAATTGACAGTTTTATTACTATGTGCCAAATTGCCAAAGGAGATAACGTTCATTTCAGATGCACACAAAATATCCAGATTTGGCCTCAGTGTTTTTCCAAGGAGGTCATAACTAATGAAGCTTTTAAATAAGTGCCATCCAGACCACCTAGTTCTCTGCTTGCTCCTGTTGATTCACCTAAATTGTACCTTGCCACCTCGGCCCTCTTTTCTGCCTGACATACTCTTATACATCCTTGACTTGGAAGCACAAAAGTCATTTTCCCCAACAAGTCTTCTCAAGTTGCCCGGATGTATCTCTGAAACTCTTCTCTGTGCCCTCATTCTCGCATTGCTCCTCTCAGTCCTCCACTGAAATCTTTCATGTTACAAAACTGTCTCCTTCATTACATCGAATTTTTACAGGACTGGGATCCCTGTCTTTTACATCTTGCCATCTTCATTGCCTAGCATAGCAACTGACGCATGCACTTAGACTATTGAGTAAATTAATGCCTGCACAAGTAAATACATGCGATTGATACCTGTTGTTGGGCACTAAACTAAAACTGAATGACACATCACTGTGAAGTGCCACCTTCAAAGAAATATCAGTACTTCTCCCCAGAATTGGCCTTCTTTCCCATCTGTCACATCTCACCCTAACCCTGGTCGGGGCAAGCAGAATAGCAGCTCACATTTGAAATTTGACAACTGTAAATACCCTGTTAACTAATTTAGTAGCCTCAAACTTTCCAGAAAGCCTAAATTAATAAGATGCTTTTGTTCTTCATTCTGAAAAAGTCTAGAGAGCTCCTGAACAAAAAAAATATACAGTTTCCAGCCTATTAAGTTTGTGTGAGTCCTAACAGCTTGAGGAAAATCATGACACAAGAAAAACATACCTTACCCCAAAATTCATGGGAAAGAATAACTGAGAGAGTGGGGCCCGGCAGGATGGCTCAGTGGTCTAAAGTGCCTGCTTAGGAAAGCTTAGGTGGCTGCAGAGACCGCTGTTCAATCCCTGGCACCACATGCTGCGCCAGCTGTGCCCTCAGGGCAGGCTGAGCCGGCCATAAAAATAAACAAACAAACAAAGGTTCTGAAACAAGAAAAAAATAAATAAATAATTCTTTAAAAAGAAAAGAATAACAGAAAGTGACACCCAACTTCTTATGGAAATTGAATTTAAACCCTCAGATCTTTAAAATTAAGAGCATTAACTTTATTGTTTAGCTTTGTTTCGAGACTGCTTCCAAGCCATGAAGAAGCTTAGCCCAGTTAGACTGTTTCTGCTCAGAAAACCCCAGTGCCAAGCAGCAGCAGAAAATCAATTAAATAATCCCTCAAGTTATTTGAACATTAAAAGACCCTGTAAACTCCAGTGTCCTATTTGATCCTCATAGCAAATCAATAAGGAAGACAGGGCAGGAAATACAACCCCATTTTACAAGAGCTAAAGAAAAATGGACTGACAGACTAAAGTCTAGAACAGTGTTTCTCACTCTCAACCTGTGAGTCCTGGCCCCGGCAGGGGTTGCCTAAAGCCAGCACAAAATACATCTTTAAACCCATGCTATGCCATCGTGAAATGTTGTTTATTGGAATTTGTAATTTGAAGTAGCCACCAAAATTATTTTTTGATTTGGGGTCACCACAACATGAGGAACTGTATTGTGGGGTCACAGCAATAGAAAGGTTGAGAACCACTGGTCTAGAACTTAAGTCTTCTGACCTCCACCTTAATACTTTAGCAGTTATACCATGACCTTTACCCATTCAGTCTCCATGCATATGACTAGTCTTTCAAACTGAAACATACATTCTTCCAGGAAACTATTTCAATAATACTTTCTTGTCTGCCTTTTAGATATAGAATTTAGGCTTTCTGGAAATTTTCGGACTACTAATTCTCTTTAAAAATTAAGAGCCTGTTTTCCAATTCTCAAATCCAAAATATGAACATCTGTTTGTCTTACCTACCTCAGCAACAGAAAACGCTATTTATTCGACTAACCTGTTCTTAAACATCATCCCTTAGGAACCTTTCTTCCTTTTCCAGGTGGGTAAATACACTGGCAAACCTCACAGTGTATATCAGCTTGTTTCTTTTTGGCATCACCTGGATGGAAAGCTACCAGAAAACTGACATTTCTCCTAAGCGTACACCTTCTTATCAATTTCTGCTTTTCTAAGTAACTCAATTATCAACTCATTGCTTTGATCTAGTCCCTTTTATCCTGTAATTTGTGTATATATTTAGATAGATAGATAGATAGATAGATAGATAGATAGATAGATAGATGATAGATAGAAGAAAAAGAACTAGATCAGTTCCATTGGGGGTTCCTTACAAGCAGGAAAATGCTTAGTCAACGGGTTATGTTGTTAGGCTTGCCAATTCATTCTTCCCTGTAGTGTTTTCCACCTCTGGGGCCTGCCTCCAGATGCCTAGCCCCACACTGTTCTCACACAGCACTTGGAAGGATCCTTAGAAACTGCAAAAACTGAGAGCTCCCGAAGGGCGCTATGCATGTCTCTATCACTGCAGACCCTACATCTGAATAAATGAATAAATGAACTACCCTAAATTCATTTTGAGTGTAGATATGACGTACCCAATGTCATATAGTGAATATTTAGATAAATAAATTAGTTCTTGACAATGGTTTAATGTGTAGTTCTTTTTTCAAATAGAATTCACATTTTTAAATAGAGTTCTTCCTGCCTTTATTTAAAACAATGATTTAATAGTGGGAACTGTGAGGGGCTTGGAAGAGGTATTAAGTTGATAGCTGTCTCTTCCAGGTAAGTCTGGTTATATGTCAGTGGAAGCGCTATCTGCAAGACTTGTTAGTAGTCATTTGGTGGGAGAGTACGTTGTCTGTCTCACGTTTTCCTATTCTTTGTATTGTTCAGAGACAGAGATTGATGGAGGTTGGGTGATATACTATGGCCATTTTGGTAGCCTTGCTACTTTTACAATTGCTTCTAAATGTCTTATGAGTGATTTTGCAATGCTATTGTATTGATGGGATTGGTGAAATGTCTCTAGCTTCCTGGCAATGGAAGTATTGAAAGACTTATTCGGCATCATAAGTTAGGTCTCTGGTTCACTTAGTGCCCTAAGTTGCTCCAAGAAGAGAAAAACCAAAAAGAAATGTCCATACCTAGCACAGTGACGTTGATAATGCCTTGGTTTTGGCCAGAGAAGTCTGGGGGGTTGTTAACATCACAGGTGTAGATTCCACTGTCTGCTGGTTGCATATGTGATATGGTTATAGATGCATTACCTTGATTGGTGGACCCTATAACTCGATCTTTGAATTGCCCAATCCCTGAAGCTTCTCCACCTTCAGAATAATAAACCTAGGATAGAAAAATAACAGAAGTGAAAATGGGAGACTGTTTAGAACTAGGATAAGCTACCCAGAAGCTCATATTCATATTACTTTTGATAAGAAACAGTATCTTTCCTCCGCAAAGAACAAAACCCAGTAGCCAAAAGTTCTCAATACAGAGGGACACTGAATTTTTCTAGCTACTCACAGCCGTTTTATGTCACTTGAATCTCAAAGCATCTCTCTGATGTCATCAAGGTGGGGGGAGGGACAGCTGGGGCCTATAAGATTCAACTCCTAAGACTAGATTAAGAGATTAAGGTGTGCACATGCATGAGTCTACCTGAAGGAAAGTGTCCTGTATGACACAGATGTCAGATATGGGACCCAAGACATCATTTTAGCAATTCATAACCTTGATATGAGTTTACTTTGCCCAGGGAAGCATAGTTTCATTAAAAGTTCCACCGTTCACATTCTTTTCATACACACACATTCCTTTGAATGAGCAAACTTGGATTTATTGTTTGTTAAAGTGTAAGATTTCAGAGCAGAAAGTTCCCTGAGAATTCACCTGAATCTATCCTCACCTAGTAGTGATTTAAGTATGAAACAATGTGAGCTAATAAAAGGCCTAGGAAGTGCTTACTCATTCATAGATACAATCTTTCTGTAAATGCCAAATATATGAACTCAGACCTAGAGAGATTAAATGACTCATCTGCAGCCACAGGATTCATTTATTATTACTGTAACTTAGTAGACTCAGGAAAGATCTGTATGCGAGTTGTTATGGTTTATGTCTAGTTGTCCCCCCAAAGCCTCATGGAGTCACTGGGTGGGGACTTCTAGAGTTTGAGACTTGATCCATGATCCCTGGGAGTATAGGTTTTAGTGCTGATGGGGTTATGGGTGGAAGTACTTCTGGGATTATGGGTGTAGCCTAGGGAGGGAGCTAAGGCAGAGAGCCTGAATGTAATATAAAGAGAGACAGAGAGACAGACTGGAGCTCTAGCTGTTGCTGTTGCTCTCTGCTGCCCTGTTTGATTGGCTACTTCTGCCACCATTTTGCTGCTGTTCCGCCGCCATGAACTGGATGCTCTCTGCTCTGTTCCACTCAGCCTTGGGCCAGCCGAATATGGACTGAAACTTCCACAAACTGTGAGCTAAGTGGACCTTTCCTTCCTTCATTTTGAGTGTTGGGTATTTGTCCCAGCAACGAGCAAAAAGTAACTAAGACAGAATTTGGTACCAGAGAAGTGGGGTCGTTGCTGTGACTATACTTGACAATGTGGATTATAAGCTTTTGGAAATGGCTTATGGGAAGAGATAGGAAAGGTTCAGAGATGTCAGCTAAAAACAAAGCACTAGAACGGCTTTTCAGCTTGGGCGATTCTGGTAAGAGCGTAGACCAGAAGACTGACAGAAGGCCTGCCTGTAAAGACCAGGCTGAGGAGGTTTCTGCTGGAAAAAGGACATCACTGGTCAATGGTCTCCAGATGATTTGTGCTATGGATTGGCTGAAAGTCTTTCAGAATTTTGCTCATGCCCAGAGACTTTGCCTATGACTGAGATTAACCATGGCGGACTGATTAATCTTTCAAGAGACATTTCAAAGCAGCAAACTATTGGGGCAGTGGCGTGGTTGTTATTGGTTGCTTTTAACCAGATTTATGCTGAAAATCAAGAGAAAAGAGCCAAGCAGGATGATTTAAAATGTGAGTTTGGCCAGAAAGGAAACACCAGGAAAGCTGTGGACTGCAAAGATGGAGCTGAGAGGATCTACATTGCTGGGAAGGAACTAGCAAATCAAAAAGATGGCCTGAGGGCATCACAAGAGGTGGCAGCTGCCTGTGCTTTGCAGCCCCAGAATTGCAAAGGAGAGAGGCTTTGCCTTGAGGAGAAGGCCACAGAGACCCAAGTACCAGAATGGCAGCAGCGGCCACACCAGGTTCCAAAATGGCACCGGCATGGAGAATTTGTTCCTAGGAAACAAGGTCAGAGTGTTCATCAGTCCAGGCACTCCACCCCTACAAGTGAGAGAGAGGGTAGCCTGGCTACTGCTCCAGCTGTCAGCAGACCCTGGCATCATCCACGTGGCATTGGTTTTAGGAGCATTCAGAATGTAAGAGTTGTTAGTTTAAGAAGGCTTCCACCTCGATTTCAGAAGAAGGCCTGAGAGGCCAGGCAGTGTGCCCCTGAGAGGGAAGTGTGTAAATCTGTGTGTAAGAAGCCTGTTCAGTGGAAACCCCAGAAGTTTGGAAAAGCCAGGAACGTGGATCATGCTAAGAGCGAGCAAAGCCGGCCTAAGAGAGAAGCCATGGGAATTACCACCAAGAGTGCTGTAGGAGCAGAGTTGCATGATGCTCACAACTCAGTGCAGACTGCTTCGGATTCTCCAGTTGGAACTACGGGCTTTAATGTTTACCCTGCTGGATTTTGGACATGTGTTGGTCCCAATGTTTTGTATTACCCTGTTGTTTCCAACTTTTGGAACTGTAATGTTTATCTCATGCCTTTGAATATTGGGTATGTTTGACTCTTCTATTGTACAGGGGCTCACAGATGATAATTTGCCTTGGATCTTCGAGGAAACTTGGGATTAGGACTTTTCAGCAATGCTGAAACTATTGGGACTTTGACAACTCTTCCAGATGGACTAAAATGTCTTTTGTAAAAAGGGATATGTATGAGACCTTGGGGGTCCAGGGGTGGAATGTTATGGTTTATGTCTAGTTGTCCCCCCAAAGCCTCATGGAGTCACTGGGCGGGGACTTCTAGAGTTTGAGACTTGATCCATGATCTCTGGGATTATAAATTTTAGTGCTGATGGGATTATGGGTGGAAGTACTTCTGGGATTATGGGTGTAGCCTAGGGCAGGAGCTAAGGTGGAGAGC
>PVJA010047527.1:0-14603 GCA_004027025.1 Myocastor coypus
AAAAAAAAAAAAAGAAAAGTTATGGCTGTCTATATGGAAGAAATAACACTGACAAATGGGCAATAACAGCAATCGCATATGTAAAGCTATCCCTGACCTGCAATCCGCATGGAGGTTCATGCGGGTTGTGGTCATGTTCATTAGTAAATTGTTTTTTGTGCTTTAGATACGATATGAACTCCGTATTTTAGATCTAGCTACATGACGTCCGCCCTCTCCTTCCCTCTGCCATCCTCCACACAGTCACTGTCCCCTTCCACCACAGGGCTTTACCAAGGACTCTAGGACACGGGGCCTGCACTGGGGACAGGCAGGGAAATGCTGCATGCTGTGATTTTGGACAGCCCACGCATGATTCTGCTTTGGTGAAACTTAGGTGCTTGAGTTTGCCATGTACTGCCTTTCTAATATTCTAGGATGTATAGTATGTAAGCCAGGACTTAGAAATTGCATTCTCTATTAGAAGAAAAAGAAAAAGAAAAAGAAAAAAAAAAAAGGCCTGTACCAACTTCCTACTGTAAGTAATGTGGGGTCACTGCACCCGGCCTGACCCCCAACCACCAGCACAGCCACCACCATCCTCCCTGTGGCTGTGCTCCAAATGTGAATATGCTAATGAGAAATATCCCTTTAAAACCACAGTACAGGCCAAGTTCCTCTTCTCCTTCCCATAGTCTCAGAAGATGACCTTGGAACATAAATGAAAGATCACAAAGCTTAAAAAGGCAAGTTTACGGGTCCGCCTTGCCAATCTCTTCTCTGCACTGCAGCCAGTGTTTATAGGCAATTTCCTTCTGTCTGTCTACCTGCTGCAGAACACCCTCTGCCACAGAATGCCTGCCTCCTTCCTGTATGACTACAGCAAACCTACTGCAGTAAATCCAGTAGTACCAAGAAGCTCCTCTGTCCCAAGAATGAAGAAGCCACAGAATTCCCCAAAAGAAGGTAGTGGAAGAGCATAGAACTCTGTCCCTCATGCTTTAGAGCAGTGGTCCCTGGTTGGAAGGCAGGTTGCACTGCAGGGGAGCCGGGCAATGCCCGCTGACACTCCTGACTGTGATGGAACTAAGGATGGAGGCCAGACTTTTGCTATGCATTGCAGGGCACACGTTAGCCCCACCACGTGGGTGACCCAGCCCAGTATTCATAGTACCCAGGCTGAGACAGCTGCTCAGGGACAAGCAAAAGCCATGAGCCTGGGGAACCATGGTGACATCCATGCAGGACTTACATGGCAGGAACACTTGGTGCACTTGCTCCCTTCCGGCCGAAACTCATCTCCCTCTCGGTACTGCACACCTTCAAACAGGCAGCCTGGAAAGCAGAGCAGAGTTCAGAACCAGGCAGGAGCCCTGCTCGCCCACCCGCTCACCCCCACCCCAGCCACCGCAGTGTCCTCTTTGCTCAGTGGACAGCACCTGCACAGTGAAATAGAGTACGCAAAGTAGAACACGCTGGTCTAGGACCAGAACCCCAAGCATGCTGGAAAGATCAGGGGAGCTGGGGTCAGCTTGTGGGTGTGGTGCAAATACAATGTACCCTACCCTGTGCCATAGGGTTGTGCCATGATCATGCTAGCCACTGCTGGGATCAAACCCCAGAGGGACTAGCAGAGGCTCAGGGAGGCCAGGGAAGGATCAACCATGGGATCGGGGGCAGATGCAGCCAAGGGCTGCCAGCTTCTACCCTGAGTGCCTGATCCCCTCACCCCTGCAGCAGTCCTGCACAGCACGGGGGCCATCCCACTCTGCACACAGGCGGGAAATGTGCCCCTGAGGGAAAGTAATGCATCTGCTCGCAGGTGACTGAGCTGGGATCCACACTTCCTCCTGCAGGCAGCAAACCCCATGCAAAGACAGGAAGGTGCAGAGGGGGGGTTGGCAGTGACCCCAAGGGCCCACGGCTCCATCAGGATGTGATCAAGGGCTCTGGGCCCAACCAAGTCTAGTGAATGAAAGGACAAAAACCCAGGATGTGTCCTCTTATCAGAAAGATGCTTGGGTCACTGCCACATTCTAAAGGGCTGTCACGAGTGACCTGCTGTACAGGCTACCTACTAACTCCGTGTCCTGTGGGTGGGTTACTAGCAAAGCCCCTTTCCCCAGGACTGTCCTCGCAGGTGCTTGGCCAGAGCTGGGGTCACGCTCAAGTGCTTGCAGCGAGCTGCTATTGGGCTCTTCTGTAGGGCACAGAAGAATTGCCCCAGGCCCATTGGCTAAAGCTGTCAGCAGAAGTCCCCCACTCTCAGAGCACCCCATTCCCAATGAGGAGTGGGACTGCCCCACCTGCTCATCTTCAGCTGTTACAAATGTATAGGCAAAGATTGCTGAGACTGAAGTTGAAAGGGCAAGTAAAAGTGAAGCTTCAAACTAAGATCTTTCTGAATTCCACACTCAGTGCCAACTCCAGCCACCCCTCCTGTTCTCAGCAACACGGAAGACATGGTAAGTGTTGTCCCTGGTGGCTGCGTCTCAGTGTTGTTCCAAAACAGCAGATACCTGTGGCCTCTCTCTAAAGGGCAACGCCAACAAAGCGCCCCCAGTCCTTTCCCGTGTTTACACCTCTGACTCTGCCATCCAGATTTCCAGGCAAACTAACCGCACCAATGTACACTGACACTGAGGTCAGGGAATTTTAAGGGGAAATTCTGTTCAGATAGTTCCCATAATAACCCACCAACCTCTTAGGCAAAGAGTCAGATAGAGGACAAGGAGCAGATGGGCAGAAACGTCATGAGAGAACCCAGCACAGATGGGGCAGGGTTGCTGTCATGTGCAATGCCCTGCCTTGGTAAATGACACACCATCTCTCTGATTCCAAGGACACAGTCAAGGCCTGGTTGCCTATCAAGGGTCTCCCATGACAAAAGGTGATTAATGCTGAAGGTGGCTTCTAAACCATCTCACTCACATCCCAAATGTTGTCCTTATAATTGAGGTGAAGGACCAAAGTTCAATGCTGGCCTCCTATCCTAGGGCATGTAGCCTCCCAGGGATCATGGGCTGGCACATGGCCCTGGCTCGCCAGCTTTTAAAGATGGATCTAGGGAGCCAGGGAGATAGCTCAGGGGCACAAGTGCCTCCCTGGCAAGTGCAAAGTCCTGAGTTCGATCTCTGGTTCGAAAGAGAGAGAGAGAGAGAGAGAAAGAGAGAGAGAGAGAGAGAGAGAGAGAGAGAGAGAGAGAGATGGACCTGAACTGGGTATTTCCCATGGTATGCAGTGGGGTGAGAGAAGAGAGGAACACAAGGTACACTTGTCCTTGCTCCCTCAGGGACCTTGGTAGGCATTGCTGTCACCAATGCCTTACTCCCAACTGCGCAGTGATCATGGCTCTTGGCCCTTCCCTTCCTGGGAACTCAGCCAAAACATGGTAGAAAGAAAATTCACACAGAAGCCTTCAGCTGCTCAGGTTGGTCATGCTGCTGTTTATAGCCATGTTTCACAGGCAGCCTGGACACACACCTCCCTGGGGTAAGAGGACGCTACCCACAGAGAGGGATGCTGGGTTCTAAGGGCTCCTTGATGCCGTTTCTGCTTCTTGAGGGTCACCGGCCGGGAGCAGGAGGCTCCCAGTAGATTCTGCACTGATAAGGCAGCTGGCTGCTCAACACACCCGACTCTGGTTAAGACTAAGATAAGCTTTACATCTGTATGACACAGTTTTCTTTGCTACCAATCTCCAGTTTGGCTGTGTATGAAAATCACCAGAGAATTTCTTTTGACATGCAAAACCTTCTTAGCTGCAAGAGGTCCCATTTGTTGATACTTTCAAGTGTCAAACAAGAAGTTTTTGCACGAATACTTACCTAGCAGGGGAGTTACCATGATCACGAAGAAGCTTTTGCATGTCAAAAGAAATTACCAACAGAGTAAAAAGACAACCCAAAAATTTCAAAAAGATTTTACTTAATAAGTATTCAGACAAAGGTCTTTTATCTAGAATTTATAAAGAAGTAATAACCATTAGGATACCAAAATTCAAAGATGCAATCCAGAATTGGGCATCTGAGATGAATACACACTTCTCAGAGAAAGAAATTTAGCAAGCCTATAAGTACATGAAGAAATGCTCCACATCGGTAGCCATCTGTGAAATGCAAATTAAAACAACACTTAGATACCATCTCATCCCAGAAAGAATGGTTAGCATAAAGAAATCAACCAGCAACCAAAGGAACCCTTCTCCACTGCTGGTGGGAATGCAGATTGGTGCAACCATTATGAAAAGCAGTGTGGCAGATCCTTAAAAAACTAGAACTGGAAATCCCATTCAATCCAGCTATCTCCTCCTGGGAATTTTCCCTGAAGAGCTGAAGACATCATACCATAGTGATATCTGTGCACCTATGTTTATAGCAGCACAATTTGTGGCAGCCAAATCTTGGAAACAAACAAAATGCCCATCATTTGAAGAATGGTTGAAAAAGATGTGGTATTTTTATACAATGGAATATTACTCAGCTATAAAGAATGATAAACTAGAAAACTTCATATATAAATGGATGTATATTGAACATATACTCCTAAGTTAAATAGACCAGACCTACATTTGTAAATATCATACAGTCTCCCTAGTATAAGAAATCTAAAGAAGAAATAAAAATGGAAAGGCATAACACAGCTGAATGGAAATCAAAGACTTATGAAACAACATGAAAACTATGCTTGAAATGCCTGTCATTCTGGACTTTTAGATGTGTATACTGCTTCTAATGTGAACTCAGTTATTGCTATACTCTATCTAAGTAAATGATTGGAAGAAAGAAAGAGAGAAAGAAAGAGAGAGAGAGAAAAGAAAAGAGAAAAGAAAATCACCAGGGAGGCTGGGTCCCCCCACCCGGATTTTAATAGGCTGAGGTACAGCCTGGGTACAAATGCAGCCCCTCAGCTTTTTGGAAAATTCCAGGGTACAGCCCAAGACAGCCACTCATCTGCTTCATAAAGATCCTGCTGACGTTCAAGGACATGGTGACCTGATATAAAACATTCAATGCATCAGAGGGGAAAGACACTGGGAAAGCTGTGGGACAGATGCAAAATAATAAATTACAGAAAGAATCAGTGTGGTTTTATCTGGGTTTTGACTTTCACATGAGCTCATCAGTAACATAGGCTTCCCAGAAATCTCACTGTGAACGGAAGCTGAATAAAGACTACACAGGACATGAGGAGGTCAGAGAGGTGGGAACTGTCTGTCCTTCTCATTCAAGGACAAGAGAGGACTGAATTCTAGAAAGGACTAGGGTCTACCACATGGATAGGCTCACATCTATAGAGGATTCCCAGGACCGTCACCACTTCACAGGAGGCTCAAAGAATAGCAGGGCATCAGAATCCCCCTGCAAAGCAAAGTGTAGTGGTCTTATTGTTACCAGTTAGGACAAGTGCTCAGAGAAAACTCCAGAGAACATCTGTAGCTACATGATCGGTGAGTAATGAAGAGATTGGAAAAATGTCTCACCTCAGCATCCTTAGGTTTGTGGAAAAGGGCAAGAAGAGCTACAGGAGGCCTCTGTAGTCCCTGAGGGAAAGTGAGAAGACTTGGCCACTGGAAAAGGAAGAGCCCTTCACTGTCATCTGGGCAGGGGGCTTCTCTGTAAGAGTGGGCCTGGCTTGTGGAGCCACATGGAAAAGACCACCAGGAAAATCCTAGGCTAAAGTCACGTGTCACAGGGCTCTCGGTCGTCAAAAGCATCTGGTTGCTTCATCATCAGGGCTAGCTCTGGCCAAAGCACTGCAATTCAAAGCAGTGAAAAAGACTTTCCTGGAGACAAAGGGAAGCCAGTGTTCACCTGGGAGTGGAAAGCAGGCCTCCAGGCCCAGAGAAGCCACCAGCTAAGATGCACAGCACACCGTTCTCCTGCCCAGCACGCCCTTGCTATGCCCTGCAGGACAGGAGGAGGGAAAGTTCAGGCCAGTTCAGAGGCCTGCAGAGGAGGAGTGTGCCCTCTAATGCTGTTAGGTGTGCAGAGGCCCAGTGAGGACAATCCAGTAGGCAATGAATGGGAAGTGTAGCAGCCCCAAGGGACAAAGAGACTTCAAATCTTGCCCTGGGCTAAACAGCATCCCAGTCGCTCATTTTCTGAGGATGTTACCTGGACAGGTGGGACAGCAGGCTCCTGGGTGCTCCACTGGGGTTCTACAGTGAATGACACAGTGCACCTGGGACTCTGTGACAACACCCTCCTGCAAAAGACAGCACACAGTCAGCCAGCCCAGCACTCTTTCCAATGAGCTAAACCTCAGGAAAGTACCAAGCAGGAGAAACCAAACCCATGAAGTGTGCAATGGGGTGTATGTCAGGCCCAAGATGGCTCGGCCCAAATGAGCTAAGATCCCCTTGTTCACACCAACTGATACTTTGGACTTCAGAGGGAAAATCTTGTTATCCTTCTTTTTCCTGGCTTTATATGTTTTCTTTAGTGCTGCTGTCTTTCTTTCTTTCTATTTTTTTAAAATTGTCATTCTATCTTACGTTGAAGAATAAAAGCAAAAGCAAGAACAAAGATTACGAACAAAGAAGCAGAATAATATACAACAATACATATGTTATGGATTTTTCAAAACAAGAATAGCTGATTAACAATGGTGGACATTTTCATCAGTTTTTTGAAAATAGCAGCTAATGTGTAGACTTTTTCACCTTGGCTTTCTTCTTTGAAGACTTCCTTGCCATCCATGGATAGCTGGCAGAGTCAAGCTGCTCGTTCACAGTTGGCTTATGTCTTCAATATTGACTGTATTTTTTATTATTATTCTAATGTTTTAAGGCATTAGCTCTGGAGCACAGAGACCTGAGTAGCACCCAGAGTTCCCTGAGTACAGATAAAGGCTGACCATGCTTCTAGAAACAACTAGGCCAGCTCCACAGTCTCAGAAACATCACTAGGTTTCAGTCAAGCAGAGCCTGAGTCTCTGTTTTTCCAACATTGCAGGAAGAGCTTGGGTAAAGCTATACCTGAGTTCATACTGAAGACATCAGGGGCCTGGCGGGATTGCTCAGTGGTCTAAGCTTAGGAAAGCTTGGGCGGCTTCAGGGACCGAGGTTCGATCCCCGGCACCACATGCTGAGCCAGCCCTGCCCTCGGCAGGCTGAGCCAGCCATAAAAATGAGTGAATAAACAAACAAAGGTTCTGAAACAAGAAAAATAAATAAATAAATAAAAATCTTAAAAAAGAAGATATCAAACACAGGCTTTTTTTTTTTTTTTTTTTTTTGTCTTTTTGAGACAGGGTCTCATTATGCAGTTAAGGCTGGCCTTGAGCTCACTTTTCTAGCCCAGGCTGGTCTCGAACTTGCACCAATCCTCCTGCCTCAGCCTCCCAAGTGCTGGGATTACAGGCGTGAGCCACCACACCCGGCAAACACAGACTTTAGAGTTTAATTATGAAGTCGAATGAACCATCTGCCAACTTCTGACACAGGTCACTGCTTCTGAGATTCCAATACCCACGACATTTGAAAATTAAATTCTTAGCATTGGTCTTTGAAGCGTTTGCTCCTTATTCTCTACTGATTGTGTGAGTATGCATTTCTGTTGGTGTAATGGGTTTCATATTTTTTGGAAAGAGGGTCCACAAGAGAAGGATAACAATTTGAGAGTGAGGCCACTTCCATTACTGTGCCCGCTACTGTGTCATCCCAGTACACCAACAAGGGCTATCCCCTAAGTGTCTACGCCCCAGGCCCAAGGTCCCTACCACCAGGGGAATCCACTGTGGCCCAGACCCCATTTTGGAGAAAAATAAAAAATATGAGCAACAGACAGTATCAATAAAGGACCCATACTTAGCAATCTAACTGCAGAAAACTAAGTAAGGTCTTTGGTCAGTTTTCCTTCAGTATCTCCACTTCAGATGGGTGCTCATTTGGTTGTCTGCATGAAGTTCTTCTTTGTAATCTTCAGATCATCCTCTTCCATTGAGAAATTAAAAGTAGAAAGGTACAGGTAAAATTTCCACCACCAGAACTCCTTTGTTAGAGAAGAAAGTGGCAGTAAATGCAAGAAGAGACTAGATTATCAGGCTTGCAGGCATCTGTTTAGTTCCTCGCTATACCTGTTACAGGCAGGCAGAGCCCAGGAGCATTTTTAATGAGGGTCTAGCTTGTTGCTTGTAATCCCCAATGAGATCATCCTGGTCCCATTTCATGGAGGGCAACAGAGGTGCAGAGGGCTTACATAGCCATGGCTCCCTGCCTGCCTATCTCCTCTGTTACTGACCTCTGGCCCTTAGAAGGGCTGTAGGAAGACTGCAGCCACATTACTCCTGGAAAGAACAGAAGACTTGCCCAGCAGGTGCTGATGAGTGGTCACTTCCTGTATCCTCATAAAGAAGGAAACAGAAAGGTGGGCATGGGAAGGTAGTGGTGGGCAAAGGCACTGCATTTTGTGGCCACCTTCCCAGAGGTTTGCTCTTCTTACTCAAGGAAACAACTCCTTACTAGCTAGCAGGGCTCAGGAGAAGTTCTAGCACGGAAAGATGAAGTTTGCATTTGACTAGTGACTCCCCCTCTCAGGGCCCTGTTTTGCAGCTACAGTTTCTTGACTTCTCAGACAATAATTTGATCTTTGTGCCAATGACCAAAGATAACAGGCAACAGGGATCTCTGTGTTAACTCCTGTAATAGCTTACTGTGTTTTTCAGGCAAAAAAAAAAAAAAAAATATTTCCTGTTGCATGGTAGTTTCCATTAATGTAAGCAACATCTTCATCCAAGAGCAGCAGAAGTGACCGTGGTCCAAGCAACGTGTGGTTACTCAGAATTGCTGGTTGTGTAGAGAAATGTGACCTCACATCCCAAAGGGCATGTGGTCCTCTTGTTTATCAAGTACTAGAACTCTGCTCTCAGATGCTCCTGGTAACGAACAGACATTTCAGTGAAGAGCCAAGTCAAAAGGACTGCAACATAAATGATCTGAAGAGAGACAAAGGCGAGGTGAGCACAGTGGCTCACACCCATAACTCACAACTTTGAGGCCAGTGTGGGCAATTTAGAAAGATCCTGTCTTAAAAACTAAAAAGGGGTGGTAGCTCAGCAGTAACATAGTCAAACACTTTTCTACTATGTGTGAGGTCCTGTGTTCAATCCTCAATACTGAAAGGCGAAAAAGAGACAGGGTAGAGATGAAGGAGTAGAAAGTTTGGACAGATCATAGGCTTCTGGTATTATTAAGTCACTGAGTTTGTCTCTTTGTGCCAGAAGACTGGCTAAACTTATAATATGGACTATCAAATTCAACAAACTGGTTGACTCAGTGCATCTATTGTTTATATCCATTTCACAACTGCTTATTTTTGCAAATAATTTAACCTCACTGCATAAATAAGCTTAATGTTTCATTGAACAACTGAAGATATACTGCATTACTATGGAAAATACAGATTACAACATCTTGTCAATATGCTTGAGATGAGATGGGAGAGAAATACCGCTTATCATACTCATCTTCCAATCACCTTCAAATGCACATGCAATGCTAGAATAATGAAGAGGGATTTGGGATAAAGTGATCTAACAGCACCTTTGGTATAAGGAAGGATTTTTAAGTAATATTAAAATTAGATGACTTTTATATTTTTAAACAGGGCATTTCTGAAGAGATAAGAAAACGAGTCCAAATCTTGAATCCTTTATTGCCCCTTTGGTCCACTGCGGTGTGTGACGCCTGCAGACATCAGGGCTGAGTGACGTCACTGCTGCTGTCAGAGTCCACGGGGACCAAGCACAATGGGCTCTTTACACGCTCATTGGTGGCTCTTAGATTCATCACGCTGAAATCACTGAGGCTGCAGTGCACTAAGTGCTTCACTTTAATACAGTTTACAGATTGGCTTCTGCTCAAGACCTTTATGAATCAAAGAAGGAAAACACATCCTGTCTAACAATACCTCCTTTCTGCTAACAAGAATCTGTGTTTTACTCAAAGATGGTGTCACAGGAAGACACATATCTTCCCCAAAGATATGTACAGCTTCCTGGAGTTTTTCCAGGCATTGTGTACAATGGCAGTCCATCCTGCTGTGTTTCTGGAAACAAGTCCTACATGATATCCACCCTGTATCTGTCTTGTTATGGTGAATGTCATAATAACATCGCAGCAGACTACAAGGACGCAGCAGGGGAGGTGCGTTTGTTTCTCATTTTCGTTTATCTCCTTAAGTTTCCCTCTCAGTTGGCTGAAAGCAGATGCTGCAGAGTCTCTCAGGGCTGCTTTTACTGGCCTTTACCTGGCACTGGTGCAGGACACAGGGCTTGGCTGGGCTCTGCCACTCGAAGGAGCTGTTGTAGGTGTTTCCTTCATACGTGCAGCCTAGATGTGAAACAGAGTGAGAAGACAGGTCAAGGCTGCATGTGGTTTCCTTTACCTCTGAAGAAAAAAAGTTAGATCCTCAATGCCAAGCCTAGTGATTGCAGAATCCACTGGCACCATACACTTGCTATTTTCCCCAAAATGCAACTGGGCTTTTTCCTTCCTTTCTTTCTTGTTTTTTTTTTTTTTTTTTTTTTTTTTTTTTTTTTTTTTTTTTTTTTTTTTTTTTTTTTTGTGGTCAGCTCAGCCCACTCTGAGGCGGGGCTGGCATGGCATGTGGTTCGTGCTGGGGATCAAACCTTGGTCCCTGCATGTTTGCCTAAGCTTGCTTAAGCAGACACTTTAGACCACTGAGTTATCTCATCACCCCCCTCCCCAACTGGGCTTTTTGAAGCTATATTTGCTAATCACTTGCATTAATTCTTTGTTATTGAATCTATATACATTATGTGTGACATTTTCTAATGGAGAAACTATAGACTGATGAACCAGTGGGGAGAACCTGACCAAAGGAGTGTTTGAAATGAATGAAAAAGAGGAAGGGAATCTCTCTGGCAGCAGTTCAGGACTCCTAGAATGAATGAATTAAACTCAGACAAGATCTGAAGGACATCAACAGAAATAAAAGCAGAGTGTCTTTTGAAAATGCTTGCTTTAGTCATTGTGTTCCACAGCCTCTGGTGAGCATGGCCAAATCGGACTGGCATATGTCCTGTGACACAGCATTCTGCTCCCTCTCTATTATTTGGTGAAAACTCCAGTGGACATGTTTTGTTCTACTTCTTTGTTCTCATGTCTTTGAATTATAAATAAACTACTACAGAGGTTTCAGCCTGCTGCTGGGTCTCTGAGTGCTCCCTCTTGAGCATTCACAGCCTCTTGGGATTCTTGTTTCCAAGTAATCATTTTCATTTTGTTCACAACCATGGCTGCATACTGTGACAAGTAGTGGTCCGTGTGGGGCATAAGCTCACATGTGAGGCAAAGAAATGGTGAGGTGGCACCACAAGGTACAAATCTGCAAGGCAAGACCTGCAGTTACATATCAGCAGAGTGGGACAACCTCCCCAAGTCTGAAGAGGAACAAGAACCTCCAACTCCTTATTCATCCTGGTAAAGTGACATCAGATGGCCAGAGAATGCCTTGGCAGGTCTCTGGTAAGGAATGGTAGGTCTTTTTGGTTACCTTTTAACCATCCTGCTGCTAAGTAAGTAGGGCAGAGCTTCCTTCTGTGCTTCTTCTCCTATCTGTTGCTCTCCTACTATCATGGGAGCACTGCAGGTCACCTGGCTATTCAACTGTTTAGTGAGTGGGGACGGTTCATCTGTTTCCTATTTTGCCACTTTACTTTCATTTCTCCTGCTTTGCCTAATTATGGATCATACTTTATCTAAGGAAAAAAATCAATGTAGATGACATTTACAGTGACTGAAAAATATCTGACGGTCGCCTGGGGATATAGCTCCATGGCACAACACCTGCCTTATAGGTCCTGAGTTTGATTCCTGGTACTAAAAATAAAAAAAAATAAAAACCTGACTATGAAACAGAAAAATTTAAAGCGTAAAACAAAATAAAAATGAAGAAAAAAAAAAGAGTTCTGAAAAAAGAAAACTCAAGCCAATAAAATAAATCAATCAGGAAAATGTTTTGTACGCTTGTCCATCTGTATGCTCATTCTGCGCTATTTACAATAGTTATTAAAGCCTGTGTTGTTTAAACTCAGCAATTCATTACTACAAGAGTATCAAATTACAGCCATCCTTTGGCTGCTTCTAGAGTCTAGTCTGGATCTGAACAAGTGAACACATTACTTTCTCAACTGGGGGCTCACCAGGAAAATTCTGTGTCTGGGTGTAACGGGTTTGGGGAAGGAGAAAGATGTATCCTACTCCATTTCTGGATGGTCCACTTTACCTGGATACTCTGATCACCCAGAACCTACAGAATATCCAAGACTATTGTTTTAAGGCAGAGAATCCAGTGCAAGGGAATATGATATAAGCATTTGTGGTGATCAAATAATCTCATGCATGAGTCAAAGTAAATAACTGGTTTATATTTTACTGCCTGTTAAGTGTATAGGAAAATTTCTCTCAGAGTATACAAAAAACTTTATTGGAGGAGATTAAACAAAAATTGTCAGAGGCCAACCTAAAATAATAGACATTCTATGCCTTAGTAAAAATAAAGATAATAGAAATAATTTTTTTCTGAAACTTTGCCCAACATAAATACTATTTGCTAAATTTACAAGAGCTCCTTGTCACAAACCTTAGCTAACTGATGAACTTAATTTGGGCTTTCCATTTAACTTTGTATTTTGTTTAATTGACATATTTAAAGCATTTCTTGTTCTTTGCAAATTCTCAGGCTACAGTTACAGGGTTAACTCACTCTTCCTCCTGCTTTCTGCTGGTACTAAGATAAGCTTGCTGCTCAAGGGTGCTGGAAAGGCTCAGTGCCAGCCAGTCACATTTGCACTGTCACATTTTAAATTCCATGTCACAGCAGCCAAATTTGCTTTGGAAAGTTATAGTAAATGGGACAGAGAGAAGAACATAAAGAAACATTTTTGATGGAAGAAGAATTTAGATGAGAATATTTTTTGATAGTGACAAAACTTAAAGGCTCAAAGATGTTTGTGGGGTATACAATACACAGAATAAAATAAATATTTTCTTTTTTGGTTTAATTGAACACAAATGACTATCGCTAAAAATGCCATGTTGTGCAAAGAAAATTAAGAGGCGATGGCTCTGACTCTCATTAATCACTCTTTCCCATGGCTCAATTCTCTTCTGCAATTTAACTGATGCTTTCAGACAAAGGTCACAACTCTCAGTTTTCAGATTAATATTAAACATGAACTTTTCTGGATGACTACCAGAAACACCAAATTGGCCAGTGCCTCAACACAAGATAAACTGCCTTTTCCAGAAGTTCCAACCTGGTTTGTAATAACCATCATTGCTGGCTTAATCATGTATTAAACATATTTATATTTCTCAGGTCGACAGGTCTTTAAGAATGCAAAGCTAAAAAACCATCTCATCATATTGGTGACTTCTAAAGTTATTCATGATAATAAACTTTTCAACTGAAATATCTAGCTTTCTCTTACTTTTGCCCCAGCTATTCATTATGACATATGTATGAAAGTGCAACTAGGCAAGCCAACCAAAAGACATAAACACTTTTTCAATGCTTAAGTTTATACAATAAATATCTATGGCACCGCTGGTAGCCAAGCCTGCGCGCCCACCGCGGGTAAGCTCCCTCAGCCCCTCTGCCCCGCTTCTGCGTTCCTGCGACTAACTTCCTCTTGCAGCCCCGACCCAAACCGCACCGCTGGTAGCCAAGCCCGCGTGCCCACCGCGGGTATGCTCCCCGAGCCCCTCTTCCCCGCCTCTGTGTTCCTGCGACTAACTTCCTGTTCCAGGCCTGACCCGAATCGCAGCCGGTAGCAGAGCCCTCACGTCCACCGCGGGTAAGCGGCCTGCGCCCCTCTGCCCCGCCTCTGCGTTCCTGCAACTAATTTCCTGTTCCATCCCCGACCCGAACCGCAGCTGGTAGCAAAGCCCGCGCACCGGCTGGGTCATGATCCTTGGCCTGCCTTCCCCTCCCCCACTCCCACCCTCTTTTTTTTGAACCCCTCCAGCCCAAGCTCCAGCACTGAACCCATCAAACACCTCCTTTGGCAACCGATCTAGTGCACAAGCCTACCAGGACTACTCAATCCCAAAGCTCCACCTCCACCTACAGACCACATCTGCCAGGATTCACAAAAGCTAGCAGCCCAGCTCCAACACGGAGTCAGGAACCTCTGTAGAGGAACCAGCTTGGAGTCTCCAGACCAAATGCCCATAGACACAGCATAACGCCACCAAAGTGCAGAGGCCGCTTCCATACAAAATGATAACAACAAAGAGCAGGAGGCAATCTCAGGATCCATGCCCACCCAAACCAAATACAGAAGACACTATCATGGAACAAAATGGGAATCATACAGATGAAACCTCTGAATTGCTAGCATCGGAGGCAGACACACATTGTGCAGAAACTTATAGAGCAACTGAGATCAGAGATAGCATCTGAAGTAAAAAAAGAAATACATGAAGTGGAAAAACGGCTAGAGAAACGTATAGAGGACATCAGAGCAGAAATAATATCTAAAGTTGACAAAGACATGCCTAAATCAATAGCATCCCAAGTAGGGGAACAACTACACAAAAGTAGAAAGGAGAACAGAACAGAAATAATCTCTGTATTAGAGAGAGAAAGGATAAC